>PVKB01005286.1:52733-96906 GCA_004027205.1 Ctenodactylus gundi
TGTGGTTTGTGTTGAGCCTAGTACCTCTGACGCCCGCCCGCTCCCCCCCCCCCCCCCCCCCCCCCCCCATCTCCCCAGCCCTACAGCGAAGGCGCCCCCTTCAGCGACTCCCACGGCAGCCTGTCTTCATCCACATTCCTGGGACCTGGGCTCGGAGGTGAGTTGGAGGCCTGCGCCAGCCTCAGGACACTGCAGGGCACTAGGGCCCTGGCCGTCACATTGGCAGCCAGGTAGGTAGAAACTTCTTAACTCCCATCAGGCATAGCCCTGTGGGACTGGGATTCCCTGCGCACAGGACAGCTGTGGAGCTGAGCCTGCTTCCTGATGTGAGGCCACGAGGAATGGCAGGGAGCCAGGACCTCCAGGAGACCTGACCCTGGAGGCCAGGGCCCATTTGGAGCATCCTACAGGTCGTGGAAGGTCATCATCTGACCCAGAGGCAGGGCTGTGGCTCTGCCTGGACCCTCGGGAAACCCTACCCACTCTCAAGCCTCAGTTTCCCCTCCTGAGGCACAGGGATCCCCCAGAACTCTCCTGGTGGTACGTGCTTGGCCATATATACCAGGCTGCTCATGGCACCCCACTGCTGTCAGCTGACCCCCTTCCTATAGTAACTCAGGGCATCTTTTTGGTTTTTTGTTTGTTTGATTTGGTTGTTGTTGTTTTGGTTTTCTTTTCTTTTCTTTTTTTTTTGAGGCAGGGTCTCACTGAGTAGTCCAGGCTGGTCCTGAACTCACTATAGAGCCCAGGCTGGCTTCAAACACAATGGCAGTCCTCCTGCCTCAGCCTCCCGATTGCTGGGAGTGCATCTTACAGATGGGAAATTGCCTTGCAGGGTGGTAGAAGCCTATGATCTCCTTGCTCTGGGGAGAATCCCAAGTTTGAGCCTGGCCTGAGCAACTTAGCAACTTGATGATACCTTGTCTCAAAATCAGAAATTAAAAAAAGGACAGAAAGGTGGACTCAGAGTATAGCACAGCAGTTCAAGTGCTTGCCTAGCAAGTGCCAGGCCCTCAGCTTGATTCCCCAGTGCACACCTGTATTTCCAGCACTGGGGAGGTTGAGGCAGGATGTTTGCCTTGCATCTGAGCCAGCCTGGGCTCCATGGTGAGTTCAGGACCGACCTGGACCACAGACTGAGACCCTGCCTCAAAAAAAAAAAAGAAAAAAATGGGTGGAGGACTGATAGTGTTGCTCAGTGTGAAGAAAGCTCAATTCCCAGAACCACAAAAAAATGCGGAAGCTGAGACTCAGCAGGAATTGCTGGCTGGGCAGGGACAGGGTGACAGTGCTGTTGGCTGATGCTGATGGGGAAAATGAGGCCGAGAGGATCCTGAGGGCCCGGCCTTTGTCTTGGAGGCTGAGGGGCAGCCTGTGTGTGCTCTGTGCTGGTGGCCTCAGTTTGGAAGCGTGGAAGGCGGTGACATTGTGACTGCGCTCCATGCCCACCTCCCAGATGGGGAAGTTGAGGCTGGCTGCGTAGCCTGGGGGCCTGTGCACATTCAGGCTTTGCTTCCTCTTGATCATGCCCTGCTTCCTGCTGGTCTGAGGGCCACCAGGCGATTCCCACACAGGGGCCACAGCTGTGCCATCAGCAGAGCTTAAGCCTGCTGCTTCCACCCTGCCCGCTGCCCCCACCAGGTGGGATCCTGCAGGAGCCTGAGGGGCCCGGCTCTTACCCGGTGTTGTCCTTAATGCTGGTTGCAGACACCAGCGTAGATAATGGGAGCAGGTGCATCCGAAGTGAGACCCCAGGACCAGGGCCCCTGGACAAAGCAGAGGCAGCAGGCACCAGCCTCCCACCAGTAGAGGCTGTTTTGGGAGTCCAGCAGGCCTTTTAAAATAAAGAAATTAAGCGTTTTTCTTTTCTTTTTGTGGTACTAGGGTTGGAACCCAGGACCTTTATATTGAACTACACCCCCTAGTTCATTTTTACCTTTTTTATTTTTTAAAAGATTTTTTGGGTGCTTTGTTTTGTTTTGTTTTGTTGAGACACGGTCTTGCCCAGGGTGGTCCTGAACTCACTCAGGAGCCCAGGCTGGCCTTGGACTCATGGCAGTCCTCCTGCTTCAGCCTCCTGAGTGCTGGGACTATAGGTGTGTACCACCACACCCAGCTTATGTGGTGCTGGGGAATCAAACTTGGGTACTTAGCACTTGACCTAGGCTTGCTAGGCAAGCACTTTAACCCCTGAGCCATTCCTCTAGCCCCCTTATTTTTTTTATTTTGAGACAAGATATTGCTCAGTTATTCAGGCTGGACTTGAACTTATGATTCTCCTCCCTCAACGTCCTGGAGTGTAGAGCATACAGGCAGGCACCATCACATCCTGCTAGAGGGTGATTTTCTTAGTTTGAGAATAATTCAAATGACTAGATCAAGTATTCTAACGCCTCCCTCACAGCAGGGCTGTTTACCACCTGACCCTTCTACCAAGTTCAGCAGGAAAGGGGACTTAGATGGCTTGGGTACTGAGTAACCTCAGGAGTCTGTCTCATGTGAGGCTGCATCCAGGTGTCAGCACAGTAGCCTACGTCCCTCTATACAGAGTTCTTCCCATACAGCCTAGTCTCACCAAGTGGTTTGAATCAGCATCTTTAAGGAAGTACCCTGTCCTGTGGCTGAAGGCCGCACTGCCCTGTTGGCCACACTGTTCACCAGCGGAAATGGGGGTGGAGCCTGGGTGCCCGGCCTGTGGGTGCTGTGTACACCCTGCACAGGCTCCCTGTAGGACCCCTGGCGGGACCCCAAGCCCAAGCACTCCAGGAGTAGCCACTTTTCCCTGTCTCCTTACCCCCCATTCTGGAATGGGAAACCGAGGCTTAGCGAGGGCAGCAGGGACCAAGGCCATGCATGACTGGTAAGAGGTCACAGCAGTTGTACCAGGTTAGACAGCTGAGTCGAGTTGGCCCTGCCATTGCCCAGATACCCGCGTCATCCAGCCTGGTTCTAGGTGCACTGCGAGCCCCTCCCCAAGTAGGAAGGGTTCTGCCAGTGCCCGCTGCCCTGTGCACTTACTGAACGCTTGCTGTGTGCAGGCACACACTGAGTCACCACAGTCCCCTGCAGGTCTTCCTTGGGGTCTGCTCTGAGTGACCCTTGTCCCTCACCTCTAGGCAAGGGCAGTGAGCGGAGTGCATACATCACCACCTTCGGGAGAGACACAGGTGTCGGCAGCCTGACTCAGGTGAGCAGCTGGGAACCCTGAGCCCAGTGGAGAGGCAGCCGCGCCAAGGCAGTGACACCCAGCCCCACCACCACCTCTACCCACCCCTCCCGCTGGGCCCTAGCCTGTGCTCAGCTCCCTATACTCTTTCCTTAAAAAATATATATATATGTATGTGTATGTGTGTGTGTGTGTATATATATATATGAATCTTGTTTTTTCTTACCAGTGCTGGGGATTGAACCTTGAGCCTTTCACTGATCTCTATCCCAAGCTTTTTTTATTCTTAATTTTGAGACAGAGGCTTGCTGAGTTACTCTGTTGCCCATGTTGAGCCCCAATTTATGATCCTTCTGCCTCAGCCTCCCAGAGTGCTGAGATTAAGTTATGTACCAGCAGCCTTGGGTTCTGTTTTCTTTTATGCAGTACTGGGGACTAAACCCAGGGTCTTCACAATGACCTATGTCCCCAGCTCGTTTTTGTTAATTCCTTTTTTTTTTTTTTTTTGTGGCAAGGTTTTACTCTGATCACAGCAATCCTCCAGCCTCCAGGTAGCTGGGATTGTAGGTGTGTGTGCCTGACCACTCTTGGCTTGTTTTCATGAAGTCTCTAAATTGTCCATGGTGGGCCTAAACTTAGAGCCCTCCAGTGCTGAGATTGCATGGTCTGCATCACTGGTACCAGCTTTATTTTTATTTTGAAACAAAGTCTCATCAAGTTGCTCAGGCCAGGCTCAGAACTTTTCTGTGTCAGCTTTCAGGCTGCTGCGAGTACAGGTGTAGACCACTGGGTCAAGCTACATAGGCATGGTTGTGATGTGGAGTTGCCTTCAACCTGGGATCACTGTCCCCCTCAGTTGTGTCCAGGGGCTCTCTGTCTTCTGCAGTTAGCCAGGGTGGGGTGTTGACTGAAACTTTCCTGGAGGCTGGATACTAGCCCAGCTTCCTGATGCCTTGTCCCCTACCACAGGCTGGCTTCCTGCAGGCTGAGCTGGCGCTCAGCAGTCCCGGGCCACTGTCACCCTCAGGCCTCAAGGGCAGCTCCCAGTGTTACCCCTCATTCCCCAGCCACCCCCGGCGGAGAGCTGCGGACCCTGGCATGGGTGAGTGGGGCCTCTGGCAGGCGGGAGGTGTGGAGAGACGTGCATGCCCTCCCTCCTGGTAGCTGAGAGGCCGAGGCAGGACCCGCTACTGGGCCTTAGCCAGGCGCTTGGTCCCTGGTGAGAGGGACGGTTGCCAACCAGTCAAAAGCAGACCTAGCTGAGCCCCATGGTCTGCAGTGTTCCTGGCCCGACAATCCTCATGGACACAGAGCTGTTGCCCCCTGGGGAAATCAGGGTTAGGTTTCTGGGAGCTCTGTCATCTTGTTTGGAGCCAACAAGCGCCTCTTGGTGAGTTTCTCTTGTGGGCACCTTCATGTTAAACTTGGAGCCAAAGTGCAGTCAGGTTGCATCAGAGGCGCCCGGTACTTGAGGACCTCCACAAGGCATCTGGCAGCCTCTGTGCCACTCAGGAACACTGGCGGCATCTTCACAGTGAGGTCCTGAGAGCCAGTGCAAGATGAAGCCTCAAAGCCCCAGGGTGCCCAACAGCCCCTGCTCTGCAATGGGAGCACGTCTGATCTATGTCCTCAGTGAACCTTCCCCTCTTCGTGTGACCCCACAAGATGGAGAATCACCCTCAGACTCCAGCTCAGGGATAGAAATGTGACCAGGAATGGGAATTTGCAAGCATAGACTCCATGACTGATGAGGGTCAGCTGTCTGGTGTGGGGCAGCTGCAGGTGACCATGTCCTCAGAGGCTGGGACAGGAGGGCTTCGGAGCCGCCTGGGGTTAACCATCTGGTAGCTGGTTTCTTAGACTCCTCGAATGTGGGACACCCCTCACCTGTGTCTTCCGCCCACAGGGACTGACCTGAGCTGTTTCTCTGTTTCGTTTGCTTCTGCTGCACTGGAGAGCCAGCCCAGGCTTTCATGCTGAACTGCATTCCGGCCCTGTTTTGATTTTTATTTTTTGATTATGAGACAAGGTCTTGCTAGGTCACCAGATTGCTCAGATTGGGCTCAAATGTGTCGCTCCCTGCCTCAGCCTCCCAGCGTGTGGGGATTACAGGCCTGTGCCTTTAGGCCTGGCTTCCCAGCCCTTTGAGGCAGGATCTCACCCTGTAGTCCAGCCTAGTTCTGAATTCACTGTGTAGGCCATGCTAACCTTGAATTCATGGCAATTCTCCTGCCTCAGCTTCCAGAATACTAGAATTACAGGCATTCGCCACGACTCCCAGCTTCCATTTTTGATTTTTTTGTTTGGAACAAAGTCTTACCAAGTTACCCAGGCCAGGCTCTAGTTTGTGATCCTTCTGCCTTAACCGCTCAGAGTGCTGGGGTTGAGAGGCCTGAGCCACTGAGCCTGGCTGAACTGAGGTTTTTAGTATTTCCACCACATAGCAGCTGGAAGGCGCTCTCCTTGGGGGTGAATGGACTGTGACCATGACCCACCCACAGGCTGAGGTGGGCTCTCCCCAGAAGCACCTGGGCAGGCAGGGAGATAGCTAACAGGCTGCTCACTGTTTCTGCTCCCAACAGACCCACAACCCAAGAAGGTCCGGAAGGTTCCGCCTGGTCTTCCTTCCTCGGTGAGTGATGGGATGCAATGGACCCCACAGGCCGGCACCTCTGCCATCCCCAGGGCAGGGGACCTCCCCGCCCTCATAAGGGCACCAGCTGTATGTATGGCAGTGTCCTGCAGGCTTTGAGCCAAACCCCACCCGAGGCCAGCCTTGGCCACAGGGACACTCAGGGAAGGCCGCCCCCTGGGGCCAGCCCCCATCTCTGTCCCTGTAGGGCTTCACCCTGTGGGTGCGATGTGAACTTCAGCAGGCAAGACTCCCAGGAGCCTCTCAGGACTCATCCTCACCCTCCTGCTAGGTCTGAGCTGCATCTTTATCTATGGCTAGCTTGGCCAGCTGCCAGGCCTAGCAGATGGTGTGGGGTCCACACTGCACCCTTGCAGTGTGATCAGGCTGGGAAGAAAGCAGCTCCCAGGATTCCCCTGCTTCACCCACCTAGCTTCTGCACTGTCTAGAGGTGGGCAGTGGGCAGTCCAGGCCAGTCGGCACTCCAGGGCTCTGTGTGGCCAGGCCTTGGTTCCCTTGGTTCACTGAAAGATTCTAGAAGAGAAGCAGAGGAAGAGCTGAGGACATTGCAGCTGAGGCTTTGATGGGTCGTAGAAGGTTTGCTATATGAAGGAGGGAAAAGACATTCTGGGTAGAAGACAGGTCTGTCCAACCTGTGCCTACTTTTTTATTTTATTTATTTATTTATTTATTTATTTGAGACAGGGTCTCGCTCTGTAGCACAGGCTGGTCCTGAACTCACTATGGAGCCCAGGCTGGCCTTGGACTCTCCGCAATCCTCCTGCCTCAGCCTCCCAAGTGCTGAGATTACAGATATGTGCCACCATGCCCAGTTTGTGCATTGCTGGGGCCGTACGCTTGCTAGGCAGGCTCTGTAACAGCGTGCGGTCTTCCAGCCCCAGTGCCTACTATTTTTGCCCTCATTTTTTTGTTTTGTTTCATTCTGTGGTACTTGAAATGCAGCCCAGGGTCTTTGCACTGAGCTATATCCCCAGCCCAGCATTAAAATTTTTATTCCATGGCAGCATCTCACTAAGTTGCTAAATTATGCCCAGTCTGGACTTGAATTTGGCAATCTTTCTGCCTCAACTTTCCAAGTGCTGAAATCACAGGCCTGGGCCACCATTTTTGGCTGAATTAATATTATAATGAAATGTTTTTTAAAAAGAAAAATTTAACACTGTATTTGTCATACTATCCATACAATTTCTCTTTACTCAAAAAAGGGGGTGGACTCAAAAACAGAGGGCCACAGAGGGGAACCACCTGGGCTAGCACCCTGGACAGGAGAGAGCAGGAGGGGAGGAGACAGCCCCGCAGCACCTCCCCCTGGGAACAGGGGCCCAAGAGGGAAAGTGTTCAGGCAGGACGTGGGGGAATGTGGCGCTGGAAGCTGGGCAGGGCTGCAGAGGGAGCAGTGAGGACCCGAGTGACTGTTCTCCTGCCTTCCCACAGGTGTACTCCCCCAGCTCAGGTGATGACTATGGCAGAGATGCCACCACCTACCCCTCTGCCAAGACCCCTGGCAGTGCCTACCCTGGCCCCTTCTACATGGCAGGTGCGTGGGGCTCCCTGGGGCAGGGGCTGCCCAGATACCCTGCCCTGCCTCATTGTCCCCTCCTTTCAGATGGCAGCCTGCACCCCTCAGCCGAACTCTGGAGTCCCACAGGCCAGGCGGGCTTCGGGCCCCTGCTTGGCGGGGCCTCATCCCCCCTGCCCCTTGCGCCTGGTGGAGGTGGCAGCTCTGCAGGTGGCGGTGGTAGCGGGGGTTCCTTCAGTGGCCTGCACCAGCCTGAGCGCATGGTAGGCTGAGGCACTGGGTGGGCTTGGTAGGTGCCTCCTGCCCTCCACTCACCTCACCTCCCTGTCCTATCCTGTCCCAGGGCTACCCGCTGCATGGAGCTGAGGTGAATGGCACCCTCCCGGCTGTGTCCCCGTTCTCCTCGGCCCCTGGAGCCACGTACAGCAGTGTCCCCAGCCACACACCACCCGTCAGTGGGGCCGACAGCCTCCTAGGTGCGGGTATGGCCCAGTCATGAGACCACTGCGGGGAGGGGTACAGGGATTGTGGACACGGAGTGTAGGCTGGGTCTGCTCTGTGTGTCCATCTCAACCCAGGAAAGAGCCCCAGAAGGACTTGGCTTCTACTTTATGGCTGGGAAAACTGAGGCTCAGAGGGAGCCTCACCTGAGGTCTGCAGGGATACCAGGGTGGCTAATAACAAGGTGAAACCCTGGCAGGGCCCCTCTGCCCAGTGCTGGCCTGGGCTGCCATGTGCAGGAGTGAGTTCCCCTTCCCCAGACATTGACCCAGCCCTGGTGGGGAGGCCACACTGAGTTTCTGATCTCCCTTGACCCACAGGCTCCCGCGGGACCACGGCTGGCAGCTCTGGGGATGCCCTTGGGAAGGCTCTGGCCTCGGTGAGGTTGAGGAGAGGTGCCGAGATGGGGTTGGGGCTGGCTGGTGGCCCACCCTGCAGGTGGCCCCTGACTGCCCACTCTGTCCTGTCCCCACTGCAGATCTACTCCCCGGATCACTCAAGCAATAACTTTTCACCCAGCCCTTCAACCCCTGTGGGCTCCCCACAGGGCCTGGCCGGTGAGTGGGGTGCTGAGTGGTATGCAGGGGTGGGCCATCCCTGAGGCACATCCTAGCTTGGGGAGCCAGGGTCATTGACCTACCTGACAGACACTATATAGGTAGCAGCTGCGTACAGTCTGCCCAGGACTAGGCAGGAAAGCTCCTCGCCCTGCTCCGGCGAGCTGGGACTCGGGGAAATGAGAGCCGTGGCTGTCTGCAAAGCCTGAGAGGCTGCTTTAAAGCATCTCTAAGCTGGGGCTGGTGGTACAGGCCTGTAGTCCACTCCAAGAGGCTGGGGCAGAAGGTTTACAAGTTCAAGCACAGACTGGGCAACTTAACAGTTTAACAATATCCTCTCTCAAAATGAAAACCAAAAAAGTAGGCTGGGAACGTAGCTCAGTGTGAAGTTCCTGTGTTCTTTACACAACACTACAATTTTTAAAAAAAACATGTAAATATAAAAATATATCGCCATGTATGACCAGGTTTGGTGGTATACTCTGTCATCCCAGCACTCTGGGAGGCTGAGGCAGGAAAGTTTCAGGTTCTAGCCCAACCAAAGCAGCTTAGCCAAGACCCTGTCTCAAAAATAAAAAAAATAAAAAAGGCCAGGCATGTAGCTCACTACAAAGGCCCTGGGGTACAATTCCCAGTACTACCAAATAAAAAAGCAAGAACCCAAACAAAGGTTGTCCTTAACCTCTTCCCCCACAGGAAGCCTCCTGGTCTCGCTGTCCTGGCCTATCCAGTCCCTCCATAGCCACCTGCCTGCTGCTAGAGCACAGAGTGGGTGCTGGGCTGGGAGGTGCAATGCAGGCTGGAGATGGGGGCCAGGAAATGGGGTACAGAGTCCTGCACTGCCAGACCTAGAGCAGCTTGGCTGGTGTCAGGCATGCCTGAGTGTCCGCCCTAGGGGTCACTGGCTAGCCGTGGACGCACAGCCATTGGCGAGCTCCTCGCTTCATGGGGAGCCAAGTGGGACCAGCACCCACCGGCATCTCCTTCCATTGGCCACGCCTTTCATATACTTCCTGCCCCTCCAGGGACCTCACAGTGGACCCGAGCGGGAGCCCCTGGTGCCTTATCTCCCAGCTACGACGGGAGTCTCCACGGCCTGGTGAGCATCCCTTCCCCATCGCGGGTGGAGGAGTGTTGGTGTGTGTCTAGTCTGTCCCCTGAAGGAGCCGTTGGTTCTTTGTGACCTGCAGAGTTATAGTGGGACAGACAGCTTTGAGGAGGTGACTTTAGGAAGAACCAGGGCCGATCACACAGGCCTGTCAGCATAGCGCTTTGGGAGACTGAGGCCGGAGGAGTGCAAATTTGACCCTAGCGTAGGCGATATTTCAGCAAGGGATTAAAGGGTTGTCTGCTGTGTGTGTGTGCAGAGGGTGGGAATCCCAGTGCCCCATGTCCTCACGGCCTGCCCCTGCCTGTGCAGAGCAAGATGGAGGACCACCTGGATGAGGCAATCCACGTGCTCCGCAGCCATGCTGTGGGCACAGCAGGGGACATGCACTCCCTCCTGCCTGGCCACGGGGCGCTAGCCCCAGGCTTCCCTGGCCCCATGCCTTTGGGAGGGCGACACGCTGGCTTGGTAAGTGAGCCTCATCGGTGGGGCCCAGATGGGGGACAGCTGGGCTGCGGGGCCCAGCATCCTGACCTGCCCTCCTGGTTGCCCGCAGGTTGGGGGCAGCCACTCTGAGGACAGCCTTGCCAGTGGCACCAGCCTCCTACACAACCACACAGCTCTGCCCAGCCAGCCTGGCACGCTGCCTGACCTCACACGGCCACCGGACTCTTACACTGGTGAGTCCCAGGCTCAGTGCAGTCCCCACGTAGCTGGCCAGACCTCACCCCATTCTCAGCAGGAAGAGCGGGCACACAAGCCTGGAACACAATGCCCAGGACCCCAGGCAGGGCAGGGCTGGCTCAGTCCTGCATGGCACAAGGTGGGGAAGTTCCTGCTGCCTCATGGGTGGAGTCGGGGTGTGAACCTGGCGCCAGCGTCGTCCCGCTGGGCCAGCAGCAAGTGTACGCAGTGACCTTTTAAGTTTGTGGCACTTGTGTTCCTGAAGCCACCACCTCTGCATTCCCTTTCCCTGCATGCTGTCTTCAAAGATGCTCGATAAACACAAGCGTGGTGCCAACTGTGTGCCCTCTTTCCTCGGGTGCTGCTCCTTAGGCATACTGAGTACACACACACACACACACACACACGCACGCACGCACGCATACGCAGTGCCAGCTGTGTGCTTGGCCATGTTCTAGGCACCAGGGAGTAAAACGAGTAGAACTGCACTCCCCTTTAGGCAAAGAGATGAGCCCTGGGGTCCTCCATGTGACAAGTGCCCAGGAGGAAAATGAAGTGGGGGACACAGGGAAATCGGGGGGTTGCTTAGTATAAGGTGGTGCCAGGGGGTAAAGGAACATCCAGCAGAGCCTAGAAGGGGCACAAGTAGGCAGATACCAGGGGAAGAAAGCAGGGCACTGCCTATACAAAGGCCCTGCGGCAAGGCCGAGCCTGGTGTACAGGAGGAGCAGCAGCAAGGGAGCGCACAGGGAGGGGACAGAGCAGGTTGTGCAGCCCTGTGGGCTACTGGGAGGATTTGAACTTTGATTCCAAGAGGGAGGTGGAAGCCGTGGAGGGCTACAGGGAGAGATGAATTGACTTGGTGACCTCAGGCACCCTCTGGCAGATGTGGGGAGGACACCAGGGACCACTGGTAATGTGTGGCTGTCACCCAGGAACACTGCTCTGTGCCCTCGTGTGCCTAGGGCACCTACTCCAGAGAACAACCTGGCCCCAAATATTAGCAGTGCCCAGGGGCCCTTCCCTTGGCCTTCCTGCAGCTCCTCTGGTTCCACACCTGGCATCTGACTGACTGCTTGTCGTCAGGGTTCGGAGTGGCTCAGGACCCCTCTGCGGTGCCTCGGCTCCCCTAGCTCATGCCTGCTACAGAAATGATGCTGTGGGCTGGTTCTTCAGGTCGCACACGCCCACGTGGCATGAGGTCTGCCTGTGGTTCTCACGGCAGAGTTGGGTGTTGTGATGCAGAACCAGGTGCCTCCTGAGCTGCGATCCCTGGATCCCCAGGCGTGAGGTGAGGGCATGTGTGTCAGCCTCAGGAAGCGGGTCTGATTGTGTCCGGGGTCAGACCCATGAGTGGGGCTTCCACAGCCAGCCCCTCATCACTGGGCTGTGAGGAGGCTTTCCAGCGGTGGCAGCTTCTGCGGGCACTGGGTTCTCTAAAGACCTGGTTTCCTCATGTTTGCAAATTTTGGAGACCAGTCTTTTGTTATTTAAATAGGAGGCTGTCTCCTATCTGTGTAGCCTCCCCACACCTTAACTGAGGATTGGGCCCAAGGTGCACACAGCTGGGTCGTGGCAGGTACTGTCATCACAACGACTCAGGAGGCCGAGTAAAAGGATCATACATTCCAGGTCAGCCTGGCCGGTTGGAGACTATCCGAAAAAAGAAAATAAGGGGGCTGGAGGAATGACACAGCAGTTAAAGCACTTAGTCTTGTAAGCACCAAATAAAGCCAGGCATGGTGGGGTATGCCTGTACTCCAGCACTCCCAGCACTCAGGAAGCTGAGGCAGGATGATTACTGTTAGTCCAAGAACAGCCTGGGCTACAAAGCAACACCCTGCCCCAAAAGTATAAATAAATACATAGAAAAAAGAAAATAGAATTGGAGGGATTGGGGGATGCAGCTCAGCGGTAAGGGTAGAGCAGTTGCCCAGAAGCCAGGCGTGGTGGCCTGGGCCCATAGTTCCAGCACTTTGGAAGGCTGAGGCAGGAGGATTCCAAGTTTGACAAGCCTGAGCAATTAGCAACTTGGCAAGAAGTCCCAAGTGAGGGTTGGGGACGTAGCTCAGAACGAAGGTACTAGGCCACTCCCTAGCACCCCCTCCCCAAAAAAGCAGTATTGGCCTTAGTTTTCCTTTTGGTTTTCTGTCTGGGATTGATAACTGTATAGTGTGAGGTAGGGGTCCAGTTCTGGTTTGCTCTTGTTCTGGAGGGTTTTTTGTTTCGTTTTGCAAATGAAAACCTAGTTATTTGTGGAGAGCTCAGTCTCTTACTGGAGGGTCACAAGGACCCACCTGGTGGCCTCAGAGCCCCTCAGCTCCTGACCCCAGACCTGTTACAGGGCTTGGCCGGCCAGGTGCCCCCGTGGGCACAGGTGACATCAAGCGGGAAGAGAAGGAGGACGAGGAGAACACGTCGGTGGCCGACCCCTCCGAGGAGGAGAAGAAGGACGCGAAGGTGCCGCGCGCCAGGACCAGGTGCCAGCCCCCTCGGCCCGCCCATCCCGCCCAGCCACCCACCTGGCCGTGCCCGCCGCCACCTCACTGTGTCCCTCTGGCCCCCGGCCCCTCCCCCGTAGCCCGGCCGAGGACGAGGACGACCTTCTTCCCCCAGAGCAGAAGGCAGAGCGGGAGAAGGAGCGCCGCGTGGCCAATAACGCCCGCGAGCGGCTGCGGGTCCGCGACATCAATGAGGCCTTTAAGGAGCTGGGCCGCATGTGCCAGCTGCACCTCGGCAGCGAGAAGCCACAGACCAAGCTGCTCATCCTGCACCAGGCCGTGTCGGTCATCCTGAGCCTGGAGCAGCAGGTGCGAGGTCAGTGGGCGCCGCCGGCCGCAGCCCCTGCCGCCCCTCCTTCCCATCCCCGCAGCCCGCTTCCAGAGCCAGCCCTGCGGGACCTGTCCCCCAGCCACGCTGGCCTCCCCCGTGCTGATTGCAGCCCCGCCCTGACACTGACTGTCCCCTCGACCCCCTTGTCATGTCTCTGCACCACCACCCCTTGGCACTGTCCTGTCCCTGTGCTGTCTGCTTCCCCAGTGTCCCCAACTCACACTGACTGCACCCCCCAATATTGATCCCCTCCCAGACGTAGTTGACCTCCACGTGCCGTGGCCCCTTGCACCGAATCCTTCCACCCCCTGCTGACCGTCCCCCCATGCACTCACTGTCACATGTCTGTTCTGACGTGTTCTTGTGTTGCACTTCCTGAACGTGTTCCACCCCACACTGACCATGTCCCTTGCCCTGCGCTGTCCCCTACCTGTACTGCCTTGTGTCTTCCTTGCACTGACCATCCCTGACCCCAACACTGTCCTCCCCCTGAGCAACGGGCTGCTTTCTAGCACTGACCTGTCCTGGCCCTGCCCCTCCCTGTCCCCTAGCCTGCCGTGACTGCTTCCACACTGTGGCCCTTCCCCACACTGACCATGGCCACACCCTCCCTGGTCACAGCCCTTGCCCTGCCTGGCCTTGGTGACCCTTCTGTGGCGGGGGGACAACTGTGGCCCCAGTCGCTAAGAATTGGCTACCTTGGCTGAGAACTGTGGCCTGGGGTCCCAGCTCCTGTGGCTAGCATTCCCATGGCCAAGGAGTTCGGGCTGGCCTCTAACCACCCAGGCTGTTCCGGGAGCAGGGTGGGCCCTCTCAAGCCATGACCACTCCAGACTTAGTTTCCCATTTGCAAGTTTGTTTTTTCGTTGTTTGATTTTTTTTTTTTTTTTTTTTTTTTTTTTTTTTTTTTTTTTTTTTTTTTTTTTTTTTTTTTTTTTTTTTTTGCGGTGCTGGGATGGACCTGGCCTCAGGTGTGTGACCCCCAGTCCTGCCCAAGGTCTGGTCCCCATGTTGCATGCCTTGGGTCCAGCCAGGACCGGCAGTGAGGCCTTGTGGCTGGCTCCCCCGCCTGCCACCCCTGCTTCCCCACTCTGCCCCCCTGCCTGCCGCTAACCCGTCTCTCCTCCAGCCACAGCCGCCCTGGCTTCCTGGTGTCTGTGTCCCCACTGCAGCGGCCGCGTCCCTGTGCCTCCCCCTGCTCTCTGCCTGTCACCCCTCCCCCGCCCACTGCGCGCCTCCTCTGCTCCCCCACCGGCGGCCCCCCCACCTCGCACTTGCTGCCCGGCCCAGGATGGCCCTGCGTGACCTTAGGGTGTCATCCCCCAGGTCCCCAATGGCCTGAGAGGGAAAAGTGCCCAAGCAGCACTGCCTCGGGGTCAGTTTGGTCTGCGCGCTTGTCCTGGGCTCTAGGCCACTGCCTCGAGGGGAAGGGTTGCTGGGCAGAGGTTATGGTTCCCTGTTCCCAAGTCCTAGGCACAGGAGGATCTGGGCACCATATGCCCCCAGATATTACTCTCAGTGTCCCAAGAGCCATCTGGGAGGTGCAAGTGCCTTTGTCCCTGACCGCAGGCCCCCTGGGTGCTGGGGTTTCTGCCCCAGGCCGGCTGGTGTGCTCCTCAAAGTCCCAGACCCAGCTGAGCACGCCATCACCTGCAGTCACCTGCGGGTCACCTGGCTCACACTGCTCTGAATGAGGAAGGTCGTCCCCTCGGGTGGGAGGGGCAGAGTCAGGCAGGGACCAGCTCCCTGGTTTCCTGGGAGGATGCTGAGCCCTCCCTTCACCCTGGACATAGGGTGGCCAGGCTGGACCCACTGTGTGACCAGTCCGCCACTGTGTGTGGACGTGCACCCATTTGAGTACACAGTGGGTGGCTCATCAGGTCCGGCAGGAGCCAGTCAGCACAGCCCCAGGGCACAGCCCCAGCAGCCACCATGCTCCACACTGCCACGTGCACGTCACAGTCACCTCTTTTGCCTCGCGCCCAGCACTGTCACCACACGGCACATACACAGCTCTTCAGTCCATGCCACCCGACACCCAGACTGTCACCTCAGCACTGTCAGCCACACCTGTCACCCACCCAGGACTGTCGCACTGCTGCACACCCAACTCTATCACCCATGCCTGTCAACCAGGCTGCCACAGCCCACCACCATCACCTACACCGCCACCCACCCACCACTTGTACCATCCAGCACCCAGCTCTGCCACCTTCATAGTCACTTGCACTGGCACCCACGTGGGACACACCCAACACTGTCACCACTGTGACCACCACACAAGTCCCTGTCATGTGCACTGCTGCCCACCAACACCGCCATCATTCCACTGCCAGACCCAGCCCCCTCTGTCAGCTGCCATGTCCCCCGCATCACCACCCCCTTCTCATTCTACCCACCACCACACGGGACACAGTTGTCATCACCTACATTCCTCCAACACCCACCGTCACCCACATCCCGTGACTGACGGTGGCCCTGGTGCTGTGACCCAGCAGTACGGAAGAGGTGCTGTCCCTGGAGGAGAAGGACCTGAGGGACCGGGAGAGGCGCATGGCCAATAACGCGCGGGAGCGGGTGCGCGTGCGGGACATTAACGAGGCCTTCCGGGAGCTGGGCCGCATGTGCCAGCTGCACCTCAAGTCCGACAAGGCACAGACCAAGCTGCTCATCCTGCAGCAGGCCGTGCAGGTCATCCTGGGCCTGGAGCAGCAGGTGCGAGGTCAGTGGCCCCACGGGCTGGGTCCCTGCCTCTCTGCCACCGTGGATCTGAGGAGGTGCCCCCCCACCCGAGGGACCTTCTCCCACGCTGCTGTCCCCTCCTTCCCTCCCAGAGCGGAACCTGAACCCCAAAGCGGCCTGCCTGAAGCGGCGAGAGGAGGAGAAGGTATCCAGTGTGGTCGGGGACCCCCAGATGGTGCTGCCAGCCACTCACCCAGGCCTGGGCGAGGCCCACAACCCCACCGGTCACATATGACGGAGGGACACAGCACATGTAATGAGGGACCAGCCCTGCTCCCATGCCCAGCTTCCGGCACTGCATCAGAATCCTCCAAGAGCCGCCAGCTCTACCCACCATGATGGAAGCCAGAGCGCCACGCCCATCGTCCACCTGGAGCCTCCACCAGCCCTGCGAGGCTCCCAGGGACTGGCCTGGGAGACACGGGTCCCGGGGTGTCTCAGCTGCCCTAGCCCAGCCCTGCTGGCACAGTCACCTTGAATGTTGCAGGGTCTTGACATGGCGCAGCTCCAAGGAGCATTTCTTTTTCTTTTTTTCCTTTTCCTTTTTCTTTGGGGGGGCAGGGATAAACAAAACCAGAAACCAAGCAACAAAATATACACTTTTCAGAAAAGAAAGAAAATGCCTTAACTATATAAGACGTCGACGAGTCGAAACGTACTGCTCACTGAGGAAGGTGACCATGCAGCCGGCTTCTCTGGAAGCCACAGCAAACCGTGCCTAAGCAGGATAGTTTTGTTTTTTTTGTTTGTTTGTTTTTTTAATGAGAATAAAAACATTAGTTATGTTTTCTAATGTAGAAGAAAAAAATTAGCAAGGATGATGCCTTCTGTGTCTTTTTTTAAATCTTTCTTTTGCATATGTTTTATAAGCAACAAATTTTTTTGTATAAAAGTCTTGTGTGTCTTACTGTTTCTAGAAGCAAGAGTGGCATTTCGTGGTCATCCAGATTATTAAAAGTTGTATTAAAAAGTCCCAATGTTGACCTCAGGTTCCCCCCCTACACACACACAAAAGCCAGGTCAGCTAGATGCTCCCTGCTGGGTGTGCTGTTGTCCGGCTATTCAAGTTGGGGGTTGGGTCTTTCCCAGTCCCCCCTCAACCCTCCTTTCTCAGAGACTTGTTGACTTTAATGCTTCCTAACCTCAGACGTGAGCGGGAGGAATATGAAATCACATGCTAGTGAACTCTGCCCGATGGCTCAGGCCTATTATCCTACCACTCTGGGATGCTGAGGTAGGAAGATTACCCAGTTGGAGCCAGCCCAGGCACCTTAGCACTTTGGCAAGACCCTGCACTGTCTCAAAAAAAAGAGGACTGGGGATGTAGTTAGTGAAGGCCCTGGGCTCCATCCCCAGCACCTAAGTAAAGGCTGCAAAACTCAGGATGCGATGCAGCAGCTCCAGATACCGGCCCTTCCCCAGGACCTAAGGTACCTCCTACAGGTGTTAGGACTTGTGGGGATCATGAAGGCAGCCCAGGGCTTACCACACCCCAACTCATGTCTGCACTTCCGTGGAGTTGCGGTGGCCTCAGTTATCATCACAACATGACTTTGACCTGGTGTGATACTTTGGGCCTCCCCATCATGTGCACACAAGTGGCCTGGATTTCTTATGCCTCGCTGTCCTAGGAAAAGAGGCCCAACAGTGTCCTTGTTCCCAGAAGGACCCCTAGGATGGGCATCTGACCACACTCACCAAGATGTAAAGCCATGGGAAGTAGGTTGTCCTGGAGCCTGTGTCCCAATTTACAAATTTGCACAGTCACCTTTTCTGGTCCTTTGTCACAAAGTAGGTGCACTCAGGACTGTCCTGGGTCCAAACCTGCAAGTCTCACATTGAGAAAGCCCTGGGTTGAGTTCCCCAGCATCACATAAAAATTAGCCAGGTGTGGTGGTGTACCCCTGTTGGACCTCCCAGGCAAGGCTGGACTATATAGTTCAAGACCAGCCTGGACTCCAGAAAAGACCTTGTCTCCAAAAGAGGGAGGAGCTGGGTGGGGGCTATAGCTCAGAGGTTAAAGCACTTGCTCAATACCTTGGGTTTGATTCCCCAGCACATAAACTGGACGTGGTGGTGCACACCTGTAATCAATACCAGCACTTGGGAAGCTGAGGCAGGAGGATTGCTGTAATCCAAGGCCAGCATTGGCTACCGAGTGAGTTCTGGAAGCCTGGACTACAGAGTTAAGACGCTGCTTTGGAAAGTAAGGCTGGAGGAGTTGGGGGCATAGCTCAGCAATTAAAATGCTTGCCTAGCAAGCACAAGGTCCTGGGTTCAATTTCCCAGCACCACATAAACGGCGTGGTGGTGTATGCCTACAATTCAAGCACACGGGAGGCTGAGGCAAGACGGTCATTGGGTTGAGAAGGCCAGCTGGACTACAGAACAAGACACTGTCAAAGAAGAAATAAAAGTTGCCTGTGGGCCTCTTTCAAAAGAAAAAGAGGGAAAAGAGAAACGAAAAGAGACAGAAACTGGGAAGAAGCGATTCAGGAGAACCAGCCAGCCTCGACTCAGACGATCCCTTGGTCCCTTCAGTCCGAGGACGCAGGTCTCCCTCTGCCGCCGGCAGGAGGAATCGCCAGTGCTCTCAGGAAATTTGCAGAAAGTTTTTCGACGGAGCTTCCAAACAGCAATTTAGGATGAACGGACTAAGGCTTGGGAGGAACTAGCCCTGCGAGTCAGTCACAACCGTGACAGCTCCAAGACTGTGTTCAAATCCCAGCCCTTCCCCTGTGTGATTCTAGGCAAACCCTTTCCATGATGACCTCAATTTTCCTTCACTGTAAATAACAATGGTGATTACTGAACTTCAATACAAAGTCATCGCTGCTGTCCCCGGGCCACACTGAGCTGCAAGTAGTTGGGGAACGCTCAGACCGCCAGAGGCGACAGGCCCCGCCCTCCGCAACCACGTGCCTAGAATACCCCGCCCACAACCCTGCCCATGATGACCACGTCCACGAACGTGCTCCGCCCCGCCCCGGAAATGACTATGAAAGTCTTCCGGTTCTGGGCGCGCAATGTTGCATTGGGGTGGGAAGACAGTCACTCAAAATCGTTTGTGCGCATGGGCGTTCCGGTCGCGCCTGCGCAGTGCCCCGGGCTGCTAGACGAGGTGACCTCGGGAGAGCACAGCCGGGATGTTGACCAGGTTTCTGGGTCCGCGATATCGGGAGCTGGCCAAAAACTGGTGAGGACACTGCCCGCCACCGCATCCTCATCCCATCCCCGGCGGCCAACCCGCGGTCCCCTGCTGCGCCCAGTGCCCGAGAGGGAATAGGCTGTGGGAGCGGAGCGCTGGAGGTGGAGGATCCGAGGCCGGACCTAGCCCCCACGGCCCATGGTTGAGCCGCCCAGAGCCTCAGCTTCCCCATCTCTACCTGAAGAGTCTCGGAAGTCTGAAGGCACAGGGCATGTGGGGACCCCCTGCGGGCGCCCCCGAAACAAAAACTCCCATTTGTCCATTTCTGGCTTTGCTTTTAGTTTTTTATGGTGATGCAGGGTGTCGAACCCAGGACCTTCGCATTGAGTTACGCCCCCAGCCCTTTTTGTTTTTCTTATTTTCAGGCAAGATCTCTCTAAATTGCTTAAGCTAGACTTAAACTTGGGACCCTCCTGCCTCAGCTTCCCAGAGTGCTGGGGTGACAAGCCTGGGCCACCACACTCCCTTTCTTTTGGTTTAAGTTTTTTTGTGTTACTGAAGAGCTGGGGTTGGAGCCCACGGCCTCCTGCGTGGTAAACATGTGCCATTCCGATAGCAGTAACTGGAAACTCCATCGGATCAAAGGTGACCTGGGTGGGCCATACTGTATGAACAGGGGCCGGGCCTGTGCGCCGGCGTCTGTCTCGTTGGCAGCCTGGGTGGCACGTGCCCTTGTCACCTCAAGGTGAAACTTCCACTACTAGGCTGGACTCTTGCTTACTGTCACCCAGCAAGGTGGGGTATAGGCCCTGTCCAGGCTCCCTGGCCAACAGTGGTACCTGTTGTGGTTACATCAACAGCAGACAGCAGGGGACAGCAGACTTTTAACAGCTTCAGATGGGAGTGTTTGCTGGGTGTGGTGGTGGGCTTCTGTCATCGAGCTGTCTGTGGGTTTGAGGCTGGAGGTTTACAGAATCCTATACCTCGTTTCCATCCTGCAGGACCTTCACTCCTGGCCAGGGGCCTGACCTGTGTGGATTCCCAACATAAACGGTCATTCAGGGACAGGAGCACCCCAGAGGCAGCAGAGGGTGCCCACAAGGACATGCCAAGCAGGGCCCAACTATCACTCTTCTTGCAGGCTCCCCACGGCCACCATGTGGGGCACAGTGGGCACCGTGGGGCTGGTGTGGGCCACCGACTGGCGGCTGATCCTGGACTGGGTGCCTTACATCAACAGCAAGTTTAAGAAGGACGATTAGTACAGCTGTCCCGCCACACACCCCTGTGAGTCTGACCAAGAGGCAAAGCCCCTGGCCTGGCAGGGCGGACGGGACCATGGGCAAAGTGGTTACTGGCCGGAGGGAGCACGGGGCCTCTCGAATGCTGGGATTGCCCACCTGGAGGTCCTTGTAGAGGCAGACCTCAGAGGCCAGCCCAGTGGCACACACCTGTCATCCCAGCTACTTGGGAGGCTAAGCAAAGAGGATTACAAGTCTTGAGCCCAATGTGGGCCACTTAAAAAATTTTTAAGTGCTAGGGGAACAGGGCAGTGGTGAGCACTTACCTCACGTGTGTAAGGCCCTGGGTCCCATTACCATTACCACATACACAAAAAAGAAGAAAGTGGAGCTTGGACGCCTACTGTGGGCTCAGAGCTGCTAACCAGTTGGAATTGGGAGTGTGAGCTGATGTGCCCATCTTATTGATGGGAAAGTTGAGGCTGGCCCGTAGCCACTGGCCTCCCTGGACAGGTGGTGAGGATTGGATTAGGCCCTGAGCTCACCTGTCTGTCCCTTTTCTGCACTGCAGCCATGCTGACCACTTATGCTGGTCATTAGCTCATTGCATGTTGCCGTGTGGGCACTCACACCCACTTCACAGATGGAGACCTCAGCTTCAAAGCCAAACAGCCTTGTTTTTGTTTGTTTTTCAGTACCAGGTATTAAACCCAGGGCCTTTACACCGAGCTACATCCTCTGCCCTTTTCATTTTTTTTTTTCTTTGAGACAGGGACTCACTAGGTTGTCGGGGTTGGACTCAACCTTGCAACCCTCCTGCCTCAGCCTCCCTCAGTGCTGAGATTACAGGCAAGCACCACCATGCCCAGCCATGCAGCTAATTCAAAGCTGGAAGGGCTGGAGGAATTGCACAGTGGTTAGAGTACTTGCCCAGCAAATGCTGTGTCCTGAGTTCAGTTCCACAGCACCATGTCAGCCAAAGGAAGAGATACATGCCTGTCATCCCAGCACTCAGGAGCCTGAGGCAGGAGAATTGCTGTGCATCCAAGGCCAGCCTGGGCTCCATAGTGAGTTCAGGACCAGCCTGGGCTGCAGAGCGAGACTCTGTCTCAGAAAATATAAGAAACTGGACTAACGTCTGTGCCTGGGGTCAAACCCTCAGCTGTGCCCTGCTGTAATTACAGCTGGGAACCCCAGCCCCTCGTGCATGCAGGACGCTTTCCTCACCCTGCTTTGTCCTTCTCCAGGTGTCTGGGGGTGCTGGCGCCTCCCTCTTCGGGTACTGCTGGTGCAGAGGGGTCCAAGCCCTGAGGACGGACCCTGCGGAGCCCACAGCCCAGGACTGTGTTGATGAGCAGTTTGGTTATTTTAATGCACAGCATTAAACCTTACCCTGAAACCTGCCTGCCTGGACCTTAATCATGACAGTGGCCCCAAGACCCTCGACTGCAGCCTCCATGGCACAGGTGATCCAACCACTCTGAAAGTTTGTAAATCCCAAGGGTCTCCCGGTGGCTGGCTCAGCTGCTCATGTGTTTGCAGCACTCAGTGGCCCCAGCTGCACGGTGTTCCCATTGGCCGCTACATAACACGCACCCTCCTCATCTCAGCAGCTTAGGATGGACACGGCCCTCTCTCCTGGTGCTGTGGGCCACGGATGGACGGAGCTGGGTGTTCCTGGCCCATTCACCAGGTGGCAGTCAGGACACGGGTGGCACCTGCTGCCACTCCAGGGCCCCGGCTCCTTCATGGTGGCCTTTCCACTGCCGCCTGAATGTCCTCATGATGTAGCGCTGGCTTCCCCAGGGCCAGAGCAGAGAAGCTGCAGTACGTCTGTGACCCAGGGTTAAAATCTGTCTCTGTCCGTCACATTCTGAGTCCTGTGCTCAAGCAGAGGAGAATTGCGATCTTACGTGTTTCCTTTTTGCAGTGCCGGGGATGGAACCCAGGGTCTCTTACTAAGCAAGGGCTGTCACTGGCCTCCCCGAGTGCTGAGTGAGAGCCTGTACCCAGCGCCTGGCTTCAAAGGTGGTTCTCGACCTCAAATCAAGGCTCAATACCTCAGAACCATTAAGATGTTTACCATAAAAGAAAAACCAAGCCAGGTGTGGTAGCACAGGTGTCATGCCAGCACCGGAGAGGCTGAGCCGAGGAGGCAAGTTCCAGCTGAGCCTGGCAGCTCAGAGACTTAGCACCATGTGCGTCATTTAACATTCCCACCAGTAGTGCACATGGCTTTTGATTTCTGTGTGATCTTCTCGCTGAGGGTGATCTTTCTGGGGGGTAGAAGGGGGGCACAGGGTAGAGTGCGAGACCTTTACACTGAGCTACATCCCAACTCTTTCATGGTGCTTTTGAGACAAGGTCTCACTAACCTGTCCGGGCTGGACTAAGTCTTCCTGCCTCAGCCTCCCTGAGTGCGTCACACCTGGCTTGACAATTAGCATTTCTAAAAGTTCACAAGTCCTCCTGACCCTTGGGGCAGAGTCTGGCCTTCATTCCAAGAGCCACTGAGCCAGCGGCCGGGCAAAATGAAGACCCTGGCCAAACCCAGACCTGGAGGGACAGGAGTAGGGTAGGGGCCAGAGGCAGACACACTGTGAGCCTTCCCAACCCTGCAGTTGCTCTGACAGAGTCACCTGAGCCTTCAGGACTCAGTTTCCCTACCTGGAACATGGGCATGATCAATGTCCTGAAAGAACCAGATGACACAGGTTGTGTGCCAAGCACAGCCTGATACATAGGTGCACCGTAAGTGAGGTACTGGTAGTGACCAGTAAGTGTTCGAGGGCAGGGGTCATAGGTCAGTGGTTAAAGCACTTGCCTAGCATGCTCATGGCTCTATGTTCAATCCCCTAGTAGCACATAAAGATTACTGGGGTGTGGTGGCGCACGCCTGTAATTCCAGACCCAGGAAGCTGAGGCAGGAGGATTGCTGTGAGTTGAGGGCCAGCCTGGGCTATATAGTGACTCCAGGTCCTGTTTGGACTACAGACTGAGTGTGAACCTGTCTCAAAAGAGGGGGAAGGGACTGGAGGAATGGCTCAGCAGTTAAAATGCATACCTAGCAAGAGCTTAGTTAAGTGCTATGTACCTGAGTTCGATTCCCCAGCACCACATAAGCCGGGTGAGGTAGTGCATGCTTGTAATCCCAGCACTTGGGAGGCTCAGACAGGAGGATTGCCTTGTATTCGAGGCCAGCCTGGACTCCACAGTGAGTCCAAGGCCAGCCTGAGCTATAGAGCGAGACCCTGTCTCAAAAAAAAAAAGTAGCCAACGAAGCAGGTGACTGATGCAGCGCGGGGCTCCTGCTGAGCCACAGGCTTAGGTCAGCACTCAGAACCTAAGGATGCGACACCCACGTAACAGGTACGGCTCTGCAACAGCTTCCCCAGATGGGCTGGAGGAATGGCACAGCAGTACAGCACTTGGGGAGCGGGCACAGGCCTTGAGTTCAGTTCCCTAGCACCACGTAATAGGTGGGTATGGTGGCACACACCTGTAATCCCAGCACTTGGGAGGCTGAGGCAGGAGGATTGCTGTGAGTTTGAAGCCAGCCTGGCTCCTTAGTGAGTTCAGGACTAACCTGAACTATAGAGCGAGAACCTGTCTCAAAAGAAAAGTAATTGTTTTTTTTTTTTTTTTTCTTTTGAGACAGGGTCCTGCTGTGTAGTCCTGGCTGGTCTCAAACTCGGCAGTCCTCCTGCCTCAGCCTCCCAAGTGCTGGATTTACAGATGTGCACCACAGCGCCCAGCTTTCATCATACTGAAGAATCAATTCAGGGCCTGAGCTTGCAAAGCACCTTAACCATTAAGCTATTCCTCCAGCCCAGAATTTTTTTTTTTTTGGAAACAGGTTCTCGCTCTATAGCCCAGGCTGGCCTTGGACTCACTGAAGTCCTGCCTCAGCCTCCTGAGTGCTGGGATGGCAGGTGTGTGCCACTGTGCCTGGTTTATGTGGTGCTGGGGAATTGAACTCAGGTACTTTAGTGCTTGATAGGCTGAGGTGAGCTATTCCTCCAGCCCCAGAATTTCTTTTTTTGGGGGGTGCAGGTGGGGGGAGGAGGTAGGTTGTGAAGAGCACACTTTATTAAGGAAAATTACAGAAGGAGTGAAAAGGATGGTAAAGCTTCTGCTAGTCAGAAGGGTGACCCGGAAATGTAGATTACATCTAGGGAAAAACTTTTAAAGGGGGTTGATACAGCTCAGTGTGAAGCCCCAGGGTCCCATCCTTATTACTGCACAGGAGAAAACCTTAGAGCCCCATGGCACAGACATGTCAGCACTCTGGGAGGCTGAGGCAGAACCATCTCAAATTCAAGTCCAACCTAGACAAAAATCAAAACTAAAAAATGGGCTGGAGTAACAGCTCAGCAGTTCAAGTGCTTGCCTTGTAAGCTCAAGGCCTTCCACAGCACCACACGAGCCAGGCGTGGTGGCACTTGCCTGCAGATTTAGAAAGGAGAATTGCCACCCTGAGTTTGAGGCCAACCTAGACTACAGAGCAAGACCCTGTCTCAAAAAAATAAGGCTGGAGAAATTGGAGGTGCAGCGCAGTGTGAAGGGCTTGGGCACAATCACATGCTGTGGGATTGATCCTCGGTCAACCAGCTCCTGAGCCTCTGGAGAAACAGCTGTTTTCCCATAGTCCTCCAGGTCAGGAGGAGGGAATCCCCCAGAGCAGCTGTGGCCTAGGAAGGCTGCTGGTAATCCAGAGGAGGGGTGGTGTGTGGAGCCAGATGCTCCTGGTTCCCATCAGTCATCCACCCATCCGCCCTCCCACTTCGGTGCCCAGTACCTTTCAGTGCTTAGTGCTCAGCACAGTGGCAGCCCCTGTGAGCTCCTCTTCCTGATACCTGGGACCAGTGACGGTGTACTGGTGACGGTTCAGATCTAAACTGTCCCCTGAAGTCTCATGTTTGGTTTCACGTGGGGTTTGTTTTGTTTTGTTGTTTCGAGACAGTCTCACTGTAGCCCACGCTGGTGTTGAATTCGTCGCATCTTTTCCAGTGCTGGGATTACAGGTAAGAGTCACCATTCCCGGCTGATGTGGTTCTGAGGAATCGAACCCTGGACCCTGTACTTGCTAGGCAAGTGCTCTAACCCAGGAGATACCCACCCAGCCCAAGTCTCAGGTTTGGAAGGTGACTGGATCATGACTGTGCTCATCAGTGGATTCTTCCATTGAAGAGTTCTCTGCCGGGCACCCACCCTTGGGGTTGGGGCCTAACCGGAGGTGGGTCACTGAGGGGGAGACCTGGAAGGATGGATTCTCCTCCCCAGTTTTTCGCTTCCCTCTCTGCTTACTGGCTGCCAAGATGGCTGTGCCGGGCCATTCTCTTATTCCATTTCTGCCTTAGCACTAGCTGACTACAGATGAACCCACTGAAGCCACAGGCAAATAAACCTCTCCTAGCCAGGCTCCATGGCGCAGGCCTTCATCCCCGCACTCAGGAGGCTGAGGCAGGAGGGTTACAATTTCTAGCCCAGCCAGCGCAACATAGTGATCTAATGAGACTCACTCTCCAAAATCAAGATTAAAGGGCTCAGCAATTAGAGCACGTACCAAGCAAGTGCAAGGCTCTGGGCTCTGTTCTGCAGCACCACGTAAACTGAGTGTGGGGTGATGCACGCCTGTAATCCCAGCACTCAGGAGGCTGAGGCAGGAGGATGCCATGTGTTCGATGCCAGCCTGGACTCCATAGTGTGAGTTTAGGACCAGCCTGGACTAGAGAGTGAGCTCTTGTGTCAAAAAATACATATATATATACATGTTTAGAGGAATGTCAAAGCTGTTAAAGCGCTTGCCTTGCAAGCACAAGGCCCTGAGTTTAATTCCCCAGCACCACATAAAGCTGGGTGTGGTGGAGCATGCCTGTAATCCCGCCACTTGGGAGACTGAAGCAGGAGAATTGACCTTGTGTTCCAAGGCCAGTCTGGACTACACAGCGAGACTCTTGTCTCAAAGCAAACAAACAAAACTAAAGAATCGGCTCTTGATGTAGATCAGTGTGAGCCTGGGATTGGATTTTTAGTACCACAAAAACAAAACAAAACACATCTCTTTTCAGTTGTGAGTGTCAAGTATTCCATCCCAACAATGGGAAAGCTGACTCCCACAGTCACCTGCCATGACAAAAGGGACTTTGTAGTTGGAATTAAGGACTGTAAGGTAGATGATGATCCTGGATTAGTGTTGGAGAAAATATATAGATGAGCTGGGTTCGTGGTATGGGCCTAAAATCCTAGCATTCCCAGAGGCTGAAGCAGGAGGGATTGCAAGTTCAAGCCTAGTGTGGCATCCCAGTGACCTGAGCTCTTGTCTCAAGACCATAACTACAGGGGCAGGGCTGGAGGTGGATAAGGCACTTGCCAGTAAGCGTTAAGTACCTGACTTTGATTCCCCAGCACCACATAAAGCTGGGTGTGGTGGCACACGCTTGTAATCTTAGCACTCAGGAGCCTGAGGCAGGAGGATTGCCAGGAGTCCAAGGCCAGCCTGGGCTCCATAGTGAGTTCAGGACCAGCCTGGGCCATAGAGCAAGACTCTGTCTCAGAAAAGAAACAAAACAAAACAAAACAAAAAAAACACAGGGGCAAGGACTTCCAGGCAAGATGACAGCCAGGTAGAACTAGTGTTCAGTGGCTCCTCATTCAAAACATCATGATAGAGTTAAAAACTACCTGTTCACCTTTGCTAGGAGAGGGAAGACAGCTTCAGAAGCTGAAAGGAGGCGTAGGAAGGCTGGAGACCTGTGGACACACTACAAGAACACGCCATCCCGGAAGCCAGCCCAGGCCACCTGGGAAGCGCTGTGAGCCACCAGCATCCACAGACTGAGTAAAGCCAGATCCAGGAGCCTCAGGAATTGACAGCAGCTGGTAGCCCCAGCCTCAAGAAACAAGTCTGCAGGAAGTGCAAACTGCAAACATACTGCGAGCTTCCCCTTGAAAAAGCCTCCTGGAGCTTAGCAGACCAGCTTGGGAGAAGCAGCACTCAGCAGCCACACTAGGAAGTGGTGTAGGCAAACGCCATTTGGAAAAGAGCCCAAGTCTGAACTGTTTCTATGTAGAGTAACAGAAGCCACAGGCAAGCCACACATTGAGGATTTTGGTGATAACTCTAGCCCAGCCCTGTGGACAATATACTTGAAGGAATCTTAAAGAGAGACCGAGAGCAGCACCGAAGAACACAGCAGAAAGGAAACATCCAGAGGGAAAGTATAACAAGAGGAAAAGCAAAGAACCAACCCTAGAAGAACAGGACAATGGCCAGATACAATAAACATCTTCCAATAATTATTCTCAGGTGCTGAAGGAATGGCTCAGCAGTTAAAATGCTTGCCTAGCAAGCACTAAGTCAAGTACTAAGTACCTGAGTTCAATTCCCCAGCACCACATGACCTGGACATAGTGGCACATGCCTGTAATCCCAGCACTCGGGAGGCTGAGACAGGAGGATTTCCATGAGTCCAAGACCAGGCTGGGCTCCACAGTGAGTTCAGGACCAGCCTGGGCCACAGAGCAAGACCCCGTCTCAAAATTTATAAATAAATCCTGCCAGTGATAATGGTTTTAACTTACCAATCAAAAGACACAGACTGTTAAGAGTGGATCAAAACCAAAACCCAACCATTCATTGTCGCAAGAGACATACTCCACGTGCAACGAAGCACACAGGCTAAAGGTGAAAGGCTGGAAACTAATACTCCACGCTACTGGCACCTGGAAACTAGCAGGAGCAGCTGTACTACTCTTGGACACTGCAGACTTAAAGCCAAAACAGATCAGAAGAGAAAAAGATGGGCACTATATACTCGTTAAAGGAACAGTTCACCAGGAATAATTCACATGTAGACACCCAGGGTAGGTGCGCCTAGTTGTGTACCACAGAGACAGCTGAACATGAAGCGCCAGCTGGGCCCCAGTACAGTCATACTAGGGAACTGCAGTGTCCCACTCCCACAAATAGGCAGGTCACCCATACCAAAAAAAATAAAATAAAATAAAATAAAATAAAATAATCAGAGCTAAGTCATATCCTGGAGCTAATGGATTATTTCTTTTGTTTTGATAAAGAGTCTTGCTCTGTAGCCTAGGCTTATTCTGAACTCCTGAACTCACAGTGTAGCCCAGGCTGGCCTTGGACTCACAGCAGTCCTCCTGCCTCAGCCTTCTAAGTGCTGGGATTACAGGTGTATGCCACTATGCCCAGCTTTATGTGGTGCTGGTGAGTTGAACTCAGGGCTGTGCACCTGCTAGGTAAGTGTTTAAACAGCTGTGCAGTTCCTCCAGACCCTACAGATTGTTCTGTCAGACTACTCTGTGCCTTCTTCTCAGCAGCATGTAGGACAGCTTCTGAAACAGACCAGATCCTTGAACATGAGGCATGCTTAAACACAAAAGAATTGATGTAGGGCTGGAGAAACAGTACAGTGGTAGGAATGCGTGCCTAGCAATCCCGAGGCCCTGGGTTTGGTTTCCCAGCATCACATAAGGTGGGGACAGCAGTGCATGCTTATACTCCCTGCACGCTGGAGGGCTGCCACGAGTCCTAGGCTAGCCTGGGATCCATAGTGAGCTCAGGACCAGCTTGGGCTACAGAGCAAGACCTTGTCTCCAAAAAAAGCAAAAATTCACATCAGGGCTGGAGGAATGGCACAGTGGCTAAAGTGCTTGCCTAACAAGTGCACAGCACCGAGTTCAGTTCCCCAGCACCACATACACTGGGCATGGTGGCACACGCCTGTAATCTCAGCACTGGGGAGGCTGGGGAGGCTGAGGCAGGAAGACTGTCATAAAATTCAAGGCCAGGCTAGACTACAGAGAGAGACCCTGTCAAAAAAAAAAAAGGTACTGTGGCCATTAGTGTAGCTCGGACTCCTGCATTAGGCCCAACAGAGCAGGATGACATGGAGCCAGCTGCTCATGCTAACAGCTGCAGGCCGCAAAGTAGAAACCCCTTTCATCTGACTTTCCCAGAAGGCAGGAGGGAAAGAGCCGGTCTCCAAGCAGGCCAGTGCTAGCCGGCTTGGCCAGGAAATCCCTTTGGTTCCACCAGGATGAGGAAACAGAACTCTAAAATAGTGACTTCCGGTTCTGCTTTCTGTGGCCCTTGGCTGTTCAACACAGGAGGACACTTCTTCTGATAGACTGAGGTGTGTTCCGAGACTAGAATTGCAGTTAATAGCCAACTAAGCCGTGCCACGTGGCACAGACCTGTCATCTCAACACCGGGAGGCTGAGGCAGGAGGATCATGAGTTTGAGCTCAACCAGGGTACCTTAACAAGACTGTGTCTCAAAATCAAAACTAAAAAATGGACTGGGGATGTTGTTCAGTACTACCAAAAAGAAAAGTAAATTAAGAATGGATTTCCTCATACCTTCATACTGGGATGGGAATCCAGGGACCCTTTTTATTTTAATTAATTAAGTTTTGAGATTTCCCCTACTACTTTGTGTGTGTGTATGTGTGTTTTGCTTTGTTTTGGTTTTGAGACAGGAACTCACTCTGTAGCCTAAGCTGGTCCTGAACTCACTATGGAGCCCAGGCTGGCCTTGGACTCACAGCAATCCTCCTGCCTCAGCCTCCCAAGTGCTGGGATTACAGGTGTGCACTACCATGCCATCTTATGTGGTGTTGGGGAATCAAACTCAGGTACTTAGTGCTTGTTAGGCAAGCACTTTAACCGCTGAGCCATTCCTCCAGCCCCTTTATTATTTATTTTGAGACAATTCTCAAGTATTAAACTTCAACTTGGGATCCTCCTGCCTCAGCCTCCCAGAGTGTTGGAATAACAGGTGTGTATGATCACACTCAGCTACTAATTAACATCTTGAAGTAGGGGCTGGAGGAATAGCTCAGCAGTTACAGCAATTGCCAGCAAGTGCTAAGTACCTGAGTTCACATTCCCTAGCACCACATAAAGCTGGGCATGGTGGCGCACTCCTGTAATCCCAGCACTCAGGAGGCTGAGGCAGGATTGCCATGAGTGTAAGTCCAGCCTGGACTCCATAGTGAGTTTAGGACCAGCCTGGGCTACAGAGCAAGACCCTGTCTCAAAATATATATATAAAATCTTGAAGCAAAAACTGTTGTAATTTCTTTTGCCCTTTGGGTAAGCCCACTGTCAGCCCAGGGCTCCCTGAAAAATTGGGTGGGGGAGAGCTGTGGTTTGGATCCAGACTATCTCCCCAAAGCCTCATGTATTTGGGACCGTGTGCTGTTGGGAAGAGGGACCTGGCTGGAAAGGGCATATATTTAGGGCTTGATCGGGAGGGATTGTGTCAACCTGTTTAGACTGGGGTTGGGGGGAGCTGGGCAGATCTTTCAGGTTTGCCAACTGCCCATAAATGCATTGTGTGAGACCTTCTGAAACTGTGAGCTGAAGTAATTCTTTCCTCCCTTAAGTTGTGGATGTCGGGTATTCTGTCCCAGCAGTGAGAAAGTAGCAGTGATAAGGAGTCACATTTTTCCATGAGCACCTGCCCTGGGTGGGCCTGGCCGAGATGACCAGGGAGGCAGCCCGAGGGGACCTGGTGCCAGTGTCCTCTTGCATCTCCTTTTTCCCTGGTTGGCGTGGGGAGGAGATGCTGGGGAGTCTGTCTCATGGGACAGTCTAGGGGCTCTCCGGGCAAGAAATGCCTGGATCAGGTGAAGTCGTGGAGAGAGGCTCCAGCTCCAGAACTGTAGGCAAGGAGAGCAACTGGGAATCGGCCCCCGGCTTTCACACTGAGCTATATCCCTTTCTCCTTTTGTTTGAGACAGGGTCTCATTCTGTAGTCCAGGCTGGTACTGGTCCTGAAGTCACTATGTGGTCCAGAATGGCCTTTGACACATGCCAATCATCCTGCCTCAGCCTTCCCAGTGCCAGAATAACTAACAGGCATGCACCACTGCACCCACGCTTTATGTTATGCTGGGGAATCGAATCCAGGGCCCTGTACTCGCTAGGCAAGTACTCTACCCTCTGCGTTGTTCCTCTAGCCATCACAACCTCTTTATAAATTATTTTTATTATTTTTCTTGAGATAGGGTCTCACTTCGTAGCCCAGGCTGTTCTTGAACTCACTATTGGAGCTCAGGCTGGCCTTGGACTTGGGGCAATCCTCCTGTCTTGGCCTCCCGGGTGATGGAATCATAGGCGAGCACTACCATGCCTGGCTCAGGTGGGGCTGGGGAATCAAACTCAAGTATTTAGCGCTTTAACCGCTGAGCCATTCCTCCAGCCCATTTTTACTTAGAAATAAGGTCTTGCTAAGTCGAATTGCTCAGGCTGGGCTCACAATTACGATCCTCCTGCCTCAGTCTCCCAGGGAGTTGGGATAACAGGCGTGCACTAGCATGCCCGGTTAGATTCCAGGGTTTTGAGATCTCAGCAGAACACGGGGTGCGCTAGGGGGTGCAGCTTGCTGGTGGAACACCTGTCTGGCATGCGCTGTGCCCTAAGTTAGATCTCCAGCACCACAATAAGGACGAAAATGATGGGTGGGATTAGGGGTAAGGAGGGAGGCTGTCACTGACACTCGTGGAGTTGAATGCCATGAAAAGTCTGCAGACTGGGAGACCAGCAAGCAGCGGAGTCGCGGCCGGGGATTTCCAAGGCTCTGGTAAAAGGGCCAGGCGGGGACGTGGAGGAAGGATTTTCCGCCAGGCGCACACACGGCAGGTGTCATGGACCGCAGAAGACGACCCTGGCCCGCGGGAGCACACCTACGGAAGGGGCTGGCAGTGCCACGGCAGATCCTTAACCGATCGCACGTAAACGGAACCAGTACACACTAACCCAAAGAAGGACCTGTCCACCCAGCGTAGCACAAGAAGTCGGATGGCGCACGCGCACCCAACTAACTCCAGGGGTCCCGCTTCTCCTCGCGCGCTGATTGGCTTTGCAGACTCAGGGGCGGATCGTGGTGGCGGGCGGGGGCGGGGCCGACGATGCGGCTGCGCAGTCGGGCCCCGCGCGCGGGCGGGTGGGCGGAGCGGCCCCCCGAGCGGGGGCTGGCGAGCGCGGGGAGGGGGCCGAGAGGGCGGCAAAGCCGGCGTGCGCCCGGCTGGGGGGCGGAGGGCGGGGGTCCGTGGGCCGGAACAGCCGCGGCAAGTGGCGGCGGCGGAGACAGCTGAGTCGGCGGCGAGCGGCGGCAGCGAGCGGGGGTCGCAGCGGTAGGCCCGGAAGCGGGCCAAGGAGCCGGGCGCGATGGAGCGGAAGAGGTGGGAGTGCCCGGCGCTCCCGCAGGGCTGGGAGAGGGAAGAAGTGCCCAGAAGGTCGGGGCTGTCGGCCGGCCACAGGGATGTCTTTTACTATAGGTGAATGAGTGCGCCGGCCGCGCAGGGCCCCAACGGGCGCCTCCCAGCGGCCTCTGCGGCTGCCTGGGCGCCCCTGCTCCGGGTGCCGCGGACTGGGCCGCACGCCTGCGCCGTGCGTGCGTCGTGCGTGCGAGCGAGCGTGAACGCGCGGTCGGCGCGCTGCGGGCTCAGTGCGCCTGCGCGCCCATGTAACGCGCTTCCCGCGTGGCGCTCGCGGTGATTGCGGCGGATGCCTTTGTCCGGCTCCGCATGGAGCGAGCGCCCGGGGCGAGGGGCGCTGGGCAGCTGCCAGACGCTGTGGGGAGGCGGAGGCGGGGGTGGGGGCAGGGCTCTCCCCTTCCTGACACACCTCCTGGGGGGAGCGAAGCCGGAAGCGGGTGGCCGAGCGGGGTCGGGTGGAGGCTTGGGGCAGCAGCGCTTGGTGCAGGGGCATGGGGAGAGCGCTCTTGAATATGCAAGTTCCTGGTCCCCTCCGACGCGGCTTAAGTGATCCTTCGCTCTTGGGAGTAGTCCCGCGCCGCTGTCCCCTGTGGTCGCGTTCCCTTAACCTAGCGGGGACCGGAGCTCAATAAAAAGTAGCTTTTGTGTTGATTCCGCCGGTCATCCGAAGCTTCAGGAACCCACTAGTTGCAGGGTTGAGGGGGTGCTTCTCTTGTCTTGGGAAGGACACAAAAAGTCTCCGGCTTTCAGCTCAGCCAGCCACCTGCAGTGTTCCCTCACTTCTCCTGGAAGATGTCCCCCTCTCTGACTTTTTGTGGGGCCTCTGACTTTTTGAGCCTGACTGCCAAGCGCTCGTCTTTAAGCGTCACTCTGAGCCCAAGAGATGCGCTTGAATCGGAGCCAGTTTTCCTCGCTGTCTCCCCATTACTTGAGGGTCGGGCACCTGCCAGATGACAGCGCGTGCTGGGGGTGCAGTTGAGACGGGGCAGGGGCAGCACCATTCGCTCTTGTAGTTTCCTGGTTCCTTGCTGTGCGTTCTTTGATAGATAAAGTGAGGGCCGGTCCAGAAGCCCAGGAACAGACTGTTGATCCCCAAAGCTTTACCATAATCTGCAGGGTTCCTGTTGTTTCAGAAGCTGATTAGTGGGGCTGTAAGCACTGTCTCCTTGGGATAGGGACCCGTGGGCATTCCCCTGTGATACCCTGGACCTGCTTCTGTAACGTTCAGGTCCCTTCCTAATTCCTTAGAACTTCTAAGGCCTTGGGGCTCTGTTGTCCAGGTCAAGGAGGATCCTCAGGCCCGGGTGGCCAAACCAGCTCCAAGCACACCTTTCTTGAGGCCTCAGCCTCTTGACTGCCCTGCTGTCCTTTCTTATATTAACAAATGCTTCAGCAGACCCTGTTTGTCTCAGACACCGGTGGCATCCTGGCCATTCAGTGGGTATTGGGAGTAGGCCTCTCCTTTTTGTGGGGATACTGAGCTACATGCCCAGCCCATTTTTACTTTTGAATTTTAGACGGTCTGGCTAAGTTGTGCAGGTTGGGCTCCAACTTGTGATATATCTGCTTCAGCCACCAGGCCTGGCTGCCTCTCCTTTTGAGGTGCAGGGGGATCTATGGGGCCTTTCACATAGTGCCTGACTGAGAAGGTCTGGAAGAGCTTCTCTGAAGGGGTGACAGTCCAGCAGGGAGGAACCACTCAGGGTAGGGACTGGCCTGTACAAAGGCCCTGGGGCACTGAAAACAGGCTGCAGTGAAGAACAGAACTAAAGCCAGGTTAGCCAGTGTCTGGAGGCATCGTTCGTTACCCTGCCTTTTGCTCAGACCCATCTGTCTGCCCTGGAGCTTCTAAGGTTGTCAGTTGTGGGGAACCTGCGCTGGGCCCAGACCTGCTTTGGGGTCTGGCAGTAGGAGAAACTCTGGGGTAGAGCTGTCCCACTGGGTGTAGATTGCTCCCCCAGGGTCTTCAGCCGGACCTGCCTTGGGTGACCTCAGGCTATGACACTTTTTTCTATATATTTTTTTATTAAATTCATTCATTTTCATGAATAAAATATCAGGGATATTTTTTGAGTCGATACAGAGCTGCATGACCTTTAAAATTAAGATTAGACTTATGTTCCGCAAGTCGCCCTTTGTGGGGACCTCACTGTGACTCGCAGCTACCCGACTGTCTTCGGAACTTTTCTTCCAGAGAAGCCCTGTTCCCTGAGCGGTCACCGAGACTTCCCTGCCACGTTTCCCAGCCCCCCACTAACCTGTCGTGCATTTACTCTTTCCTTCCTTCTCTTTTTCTTTCCTTGCCACTGGGGATTGAGCTCAGGGCCTTTACTCTGAGCTACATCTCCAGCCCTTTTTTATTGTTATGAGACAGGGTCTCAGTTGTACAGACTGGACTCAAACTTGTGATCCTCCTCCCTCAGCCTTCCAAAGTGCTGGAATTACTGGCCCATACCACCGTGTGCCTGGCTAATATTTATGTGGCGCTGCGGAATTGAACTTAGAGCCTTGTCTTGCTAGGCAAGAGCCTTAACCACTGAGCTATGCCCCCAGCCCCTGGTCTATGTTTTTTAGCATATTTTTATTTTCAAATGTGTAGAGCCTTCGCCAGATTTCTTTATAGCCTGTATCACTCCAGAGAGAAAACCCAACCCTTTGTTTTTTTTTTAAGACAGGATCTTGCTAAATTTCCCAGCTGGCATGTGTAAGGCTGGATTGAAGCTTGGGATCCTCTTGCCTCCGCTTCATGAGTGCTGGGATTACAGGTGTGGGCCCACACATTCCAGCAATCTGGAACCCTTTTAACTGCCCCGGGCCTGTGCACCCAGTCCCGTAAGCAACCACTAGTTCTGAGTTCTGTGTATCTCCCTGTTGCCTGTGCCTTAAAAGTCAGAGTAACTGGAAGGAAAGCATTGTTGGGGAGTGTCTGACAGGGTCCCTTTTTTGTGATTGTATTTGAAGCTCAAGTCAGGGCTTTGAGGTCTATCGTCCTGGGTATGTAGGCTCATGTTTTTGTATTTTCTGGTGCTAGAAATTGAGCCAAGGGTCCCCACTCTGAGTCACATCCCTATGGTTTTGGAGTTTTTTGTTTTGTTTTGAGCCATATCATCCTGTAGTACAGGCTTGTTCTGAACTTAATTATTTAGTTCTATCTGGCCTCCAAAATACTATAATTCTTCTGCCTCAGCCTCCTAAGTGGTAGGGTAACAGGTATGTGCCACCATACCTGGCTTCCCTAGGCCTTTTTTTTTTTTTTAATTTTTGAGACAGGCTGGAGGAATAGCAGAGTGGTTAAGACGGTGAGATGCATTCCCAAGCACCACATAAGCTGGGTGTGGTGGCACACGTCTGTAATCTCATCACTTGGGAGGCTGAGGCAGGAGGATTGGCATGAAAAAATCTTTTTGAGACAGACTTTCACTAGGCTGCCCAGGCTGGTCTCAGAACTTGGCCTTCCTGCCCCAGCCTCAATGTTGGGATTATAGGTATGTGCCACCATGTCCAGCCACTGAGGGGTTCAGGTATATTTAACATTAGCCCAGAGTATAGTTGGAAAAGTGGATCTTCCGGAGTGCTCAAGTAATTTCAGAAGCCCAACCAGTGTGGTGGCACAATCCTGTCATCTGAGGTACTTGGGGGCTGGTGCAGGAGGACCACTAGGTTGCCCTAGCCTGGCAACTTAGTGACTGTCTCAAAAAAAAATAAAGGCTGAGGCTATAACTCATTGATAAAGTGCCTAGCATATGCAGAGTCCTGGGTTCAGCCTCTAGTACCACACATGCTTGTGTGTACCCCAGAAAAGAGCCACAGGCAGTTGTGCATTCTTCGTTCTGGCACTTTCCACCTGACATGCTGTGCGAGTTGCAGCACATGTGTCCACATCTCAGCAGGCCAGGATCTGTGTGCCAGCCCTGGTATTGGCTCTGTTGGGTGCATTGTACTAAGTGCATGCCGACCATTTCTTTCCTTTTTTTTTTTTTTTTTTTTTGAGACAGGATCTTACTCTGTAGTTAAGGCTGGTTCTGAATTTACTATGTAGCCCAGGCTGCCATAGAACTCACTCCTCCTGCCTCAGCCTCTCAGAAAGCTGGAATTACAGGGTTGTGCCATCATGCTCAGCTAGTATGTGGTACCAGATTGGGGATCAAACCTGGGGCCTTGTGCTTCCTAGGCAGTGCTCTAATCACTGAGCTATGCCCCCAGCCCATGACTGAATGTTTTTGGTTTTGGGTGGTTTTGTTTTGTTTTGTTTTTTTTCTGTTTTAGTACTGGGAATTGAATCCAGGGCCTTAAGCTTACCAGACAAGTGCTCTGCCACTGACCTACATCTTCAGTCCTTGTTTTATTTTGAGACAGGAACCCGCTCTGTATTTCAGACTGGTCCTGAACTCACTTTGCGGCCCAGGCTGGCCTTGAACTCACAGCAATTCTGCCTCAGCTTCCTGAGTGCTGGGATTATAGGCATGCGCCACCATGCCTGGCTGTGTGTGGGAAATCAAACTCAGGGCCTTGCATTGGAAGGCAAGAGCTCCAGCTGCTGTATTATTTCTCTAGCCTGACCAAATATTTTTGTGTGTAGCCATCGCAGAACTGAATTTGTTCTTGGCTAGAATGGATCCAGGCCTTCACCTGAGGTACATCCATAGACTGTTGTATTATTTTTGTAGTACTTAGGATCCAACCCAGAGCCTCACTCTGAGCTATATCCCCTGCCCCAGCTCTTTTTTTTGTTTGTTTGTTTTTGTTTTGCTTTTTTGTTTTTTTGAGACAGGGTCTTGCTAAACTGCTCAGGATGGGTTCAAACTTGCTAACCTCCTGCCTCAGTCTCCCAAAGTGCTAGGTGATAGGCCTGTGTCACTGGGCCTGTGCCGTTTTATTTTTCTTTGAGACAGGATCTCACTGAGTCACAAAATTATCCAGACTCGAATTTGTGATCCTCCTGTCTCAGCATCCTACAGTGCCGCAGCCCTGGGCCTGGCTCGAGCCATCCTCGTTTTTGTCTCTCATCCTGCACAGGCTGGAGTGGCTGGAGCCATGGCAGGACCCTGTCCTAGACAAGAGGAACAGAGCCACCCCCTGTCTGAGACTGTTATGAATGACAGTGACTGCTGGGATTATAGAAGGGTTGTACTTAAAGCCCTCTGCTTATAAAACTTTGAACAGCTTTACTGAGATAGTTCCCACTCCTTACAGGTCTCTGCTTAAATTCATTGTACATAAGCTGGTTGTACTGGTACATGCTCGTAATTCCATTGCTCAGGAGGCTGAGGCAGGAGATTTACCTTGAATTTGAGGCCAGCCTGGCCTCTATAGTGAGTTCAAGGCCAGCCTGCACTACTTTTGTCTCAGAAAAAATAAGATAAATTCAGTGCACAGTTTAGTGGGTTGCACAGGATGGTGCAGCTGTCCCCTCTGTCTAAAACCAGGCTAGCTTCAATACCCCAAAAGAAGCCCCATCAGAACACATAGACCATAACTGTTCCCTCCCCACTCTACTTCTTGACTCTGTTCTGGGTTTTTCCTGTCTGCAGACTCACATACTATATCCTTTTGTGTATGGCATCTCTCACTGAACACAATGTCCTCAAGGTCCTTCCATACCTTAGTGTGTGACAGAGACTTGCGCCTTTCCTGGCTGAATAATATTCCAGATGGACCATGCTGTGTGTGTCCATCTGTCTATCCATAGGCTGTTCCCCTCTTTGGTTGTGGTGACTTGTGCTACCATGACACTAGCCTACCGGTTTCAGTGTGGATGTATTAGAGACCTGGAGAAGAGATGTGGGTCGCTGTCAGCCCTGGTTAGAGCTTGGTTGAGGAGTTGCACTTTGCATGTTGCTTCCCATCTATTGGCTGTCTTTTTTTGGGGGGAGGGGTGGTACTGGAGATCAAGTCCAGGGACTTTGTTCTGAGCTATATCCCAGCCCATTTTTGGTTTTTGAGGCAGGATATAGTCTGGGTCTGAATTTGCAATCCCCCTGCCTCAGCCTTAAAAAGTGCTGTGATACTAGGCCTGCGCCAGCCACCCACCTGGCCTGTCAGCTGTATTGAGTCCGTGCTGGTCCTTATAGTGTGGTCTCAGGTCACATACAGGCAGCCCCATGACCCTGTAGAATCCCTTCATACATCCTGGACCTAATCCTACCAGGGGACCCATCCACAGCTTCCCCAGCGCTGTCTCCACCCTGGGAGCCTCTGGTACCCTCTTTTGGAGGTGGGGCGGGGTATTTGCTCCACACAGCCGCCCATTCCTGGCATCGGGAGCCAGCTGGAGGGAGGGGTCCAAGGAGGGACTTGAGCTTTTGGGGTGCGCAGACCGGGTCTCCCTGGGCCCGCGCCGACCCTTCTCCGCCCGCAGCCCCAGCGGGAAGAAGTTCCGCAGCAAGCCGCAGCTGGCGCGCTACCTGGGCGGCTCCATGGACCTGAGCACTTTTGACTTCCGGACGGGCAAGATGCTGATGAGCAAGATGAACAAGAGCCGACAGCGCGTGCGCTACGACTCCTCCAACCAGGTCAAGGTGAGGGGGCGGGGCCGGCTTGCCCCAGGCACGTATGGGCTGGGGTCCTCAGGTCCCGCTGGCAGGCACATGGCGCGAACTCAGCTCTTAGTGGTCCTGGAGCGGGATCTGGGCGCACTGGAGCCAGTGCTATGCCCCCCAGGCCTCTCTGCCGCCCGCACTACCGGGACCCCTGCTGGGGCGGCCCTCTGTAGTGCGTTCTCCCCGCAGGGCAAGCCCGACCTGAACACGGCGCTGCCCGTGCGGCAGACGGCATCCATCTTCAAGCAGCCTGTGACCAAGATCACAAACCACCCGAGCAACAAGGTCAAGAGCGACCCACAGAAGGCGGTGGACCAGCCGCGCCAGGTGAGCCAGCAGCTCGGTCGGGTGGTGCTGAACTTTAGCAGAGTCCCCGCTTTTCAAGAGGAAGAGGGGGCGCATCCTACCCAGGAGCCCATGGCCCGATCCCCTGCCCTCCGTCCTCCACGCTGTGCGCTGGGTACACATTTTGGCCTGTGACACGTTTTAAATAAGATGTTGCCCGTAGAGGCTTAGGCTAGAGGATCTGGAGGTGCAGCCCAGCCTTGGCATAATGACTTAGGGAGACCCTGTCTCAAAATCAGAACATAAAAATGGGCCGGGGGTGTAGCTCAGTGTGAAAGCCCTGGGTTCCTCTTTAGTACCACAGGAGAGAACGTGACTGGCTTTGTAATTTTAACACCCTGAAAGGCTGAGACAGGAGGATCCCAAGCTCCATCCTAGCGTGGCTGTTTAGCCACTTATAAGGAAACTATCTCAATAATAAAAGGGGCCAGGGATGTGGCTGGGTAAGAGCCATCTGGGACATCTGCCCTCCTTTGCACTTGCCCAGGGAGCACCTGGGTGTGGCCCAGTAGGACAGGACGCCCTGCCCCCACTTGGTGAGCTGGGGGCCTGAGGCCCTCCTGGGGAGGAGCGAGGCGAGGCTGCTGCCAGGCTGCAGCCCGCCAACTCCACCGCTGTGTGTGGCTGTAGCTGTTCTGGGAGAAGAAGCTGAGTGGGCTAAGTGCCTTTGACATCGCGGAGGAGCTGGTCAGGACCATGGACCTGCCCAAGGGGCTGCAGGGTGAGCCTAGGGTGGGCAGGGGGTGTGGCATGCTGGTTTGGCTTTGGAATCTTGTGGTGGGAGCCCTGTGGATTATGGGAGGTAGGGTAGGGGAAGAGCAGCAGGGTGCAGTCGGGGTGGGGCTGGGCCTGCGCGCCTGCTTCCCATGCCTGGTGCCCTGGGTGCCATCCCGCTCTGCAGACAGACCTGAAGCTCAGCAAGGGAGGCAGTGCTAGCCACTGCTCTGGAGGCTGAGGCAGGAGGATTGCAAGTTCCAGCCCAGGCTGAACAACTAGTAATTTATCAGTTACCAAGAGCTTCTCTCAAAAAATAAAAAAGGGGTCTGGGATGTCTCTGATGTTAAAGTAACAAAATCCGGTGGGGGCAGGTTGGGGGGAGCAGGAACCCTGCCTCGGCGCATCCCAGGATGGACCAGGTGCTGAGCAGGGGCCCTTGTTACTGCTAGGAGTGGGCCCCGGCTGTACAGATGAGACACTGCTGTCGGCTATTGCCAGTGCCCTGCACACCAGCACCATGCCCATCACAGGCCAGCTCTCAGCTGCTGTGGAGAAGAACCCTGGAGTGTGGCTGAATACTGCACAGCCCCTGTGCAAAGCCTTCATGGTGACCGACGAAGACATCAGGTAGCCTGCGGTGTGGCCCTGCTCAGAGTCCATGGCTTCCAGCACCTGTGTGTCTGTCTCCCAGTTTTCCCCCTTTTCACCATGTCTGCTGGCACTGCCAGAGTTCCAAAAGAGGCAGTCCTAACAGGGCGCAAGGACAGAGAAATGCCACCACCTGAGAGGCGTGCCAGCAGAGGTGCCTCCGCCCCTGGTGCTACTAGTGCGAGTGCCAGCCGGGGGTGGGGGCTGTTCAAGTCGAAGGGCCATGGTGTTGTGGGAGGTGGAGCCAGACAGTCCTGGGCTCCTAGAGAAGACTTAGGGCTCGGCCAAGGACCAGAGTGTGGGGCACTCAGTAGCCAGGAGGTGAACCATTGGGAAAAGAGCCAATTTGAAATCACCTGGGAGCTGTGTCTAGAGTGGGTGAGAAAACAGGACCCTGAGATGCAGGCAGGGGCCAGGGCAGGAGTGAGGGTACTGTAGGACCTCGGGTTCCTGTCTACATAACCTGGGCTTTAAAAGCCACATGGGTTCCTCAGGCTAGGTAAAGAGATAGAACTAACCCCAGTGTAGTGGTATGCATCTCTTGTCCCAGCTGCTCAGGAGACTGAGGCAGAATCATAAATTTGAGGCCATCTTGGGGAACTTAGCAAGACCTTATCCAAGTTTTTTGTTTTTTGTTTTGTTTTGTTTTGTTTTGTTTTTGAGACAGGGTCTCACTTTGTAGTCCAGGCTGGTTCTGAGTGCTAGGATTACAAGAGTGTGCTAACACACCCAGTTTATATGGTCCTGGGGAATCAACTCAGATACTTAGCATTTGTTAGGCAAGTAGTTTAACTGTTGAGCCCTTCCTCCATCTCCCCTGTTCAAGATAAATTTTATTTTATTTTATAACAGGATCTTGCTCTGTAGCCCAGGCTGGCCTTGGGCACTCAGCAGTCCTCCTGTCTCAGCTTCCTGAGTGCTAGGATTACAGGCATGTGCCACCATGCCCAGTTTATGTGGTGCTAGGGAATCAAGCTTGTCTTAATGTTTGCCAGGCAAACACTTTAACTACTGAGCCATTCCTCCAACCTTCAAAATAATTTTTATTTATTTATTTTTATTTCTTTTTGGAGACAGGGTCTGGCTGTGTAGCCCAGGCTGGTCCTGCACTCATTGTGCAGCCCAGGGCAGCCTTGGACTCACTGTAATCCTTCTGTCTTAGTCACAGTCCTCCTGTCTCAGCCTGACCTGAGTTCTGGGATCATAGGTGTGCACCACCACACCCAGCTTTTGTGGTGCTGGGGATTCGAATTGGGGTACTTAGTGTTCTTGACTTAGTGGTTGCCAGGAGCTTTAACCGCTGAGCCATTCCTTCAGCCTCTCAAGATAAATTTTAAAGGGGAATTAGGAATGTGGCTGAATGGTGAGCACTTAGCTAAGAGTGCAAGGCCCTGTGTTCCATCTGAGAACCACAAAAAAAAAAAGAAAAAGAAAAAGAAAAGAAAAAAAAAAAACCCAGATGGAACCAAGGTAGCACCTCCCCATCTCTCTACCATACAGGGTTCCCAAGTGATTTATTTTGTTTTGTTTTGAGACAGCGTCTTGCTGTATAGCCCAGGCTGGTGCTGAACTCATTGCATAGCCCATGCTGGCCTTCGACTCAAGGCACCTACCGACCTACCAAGTGCTAAGATTACAGGTGTGTGCCACACACTTGGTTTTATATGGTAATGAGAAATTTTGAACTAAGGTCCTTGCCCTTGGGAGGCAAACACTTAAATGCCTATGTCATTCACCTAGCCTTTTAAAAAAAAATTCTGGGTTTGGTGGTTTTTTTTTTTTTTAATTGAATTCAAGGCCATCACACTGAGCTGCGCAGCCCATTTTTATTTTCCAAATTTTGAGACAAGATCTCTGAAAGTCACTAAATTCCCTAGGCTGGGCTCAAACTTGATTTTTGTTTTGTTGTTTTTGTTTGTTTGTTTTGTTTTCAGATAGGTCTTACTCTGTAGGCCGGGCTAGTCCTGAACCCCCTATGTATCCCAGGCTGACCTTGAACTCAAGGCAATTCTGCTTCAGCCTCCTATATGCTTGGATTATAGGTGTGTCTAACCCCACCTGGCTTATATGGTGCTGGGGAATCAACTCAGGGCCTTGGACTTGCTAGGCTAGCACTTTAATGGCTTAGGTATGCCTCCAGCCCTGGACCCAAACCTGAAACCCTCCTGTCTTAGCCTCTTGGAGTGCCAGCATAACATGCCTACACCTCCACACCTGGACCAAAGATCTTATTCTGGGTGGGCAGTGAGTATGGGGGCTCTCTGATTGGGGTCGGGCTGTCTGGATGTCCTGCGGAGGGTAGGAGCCATGTAGATAGGGTGAGGGACCAGCCGACACCCAGGGGACAAGAGCCAAAGATGGCAGAGGATATGATGCCAGTAGCCTAGAAACAGCACGAAAGACAAGCAAGTTTGAGAGCATCTAGAAAAGGAGACTGAGGATCTGGGCAGATTGGGCAGCATGCAGAGGTGGCATTGCTGGGACCCGCCCTGCGTAAGCTCAGGCCCCATTGCACACAGTGGACTGAACGCATGGGCAGCCTCATCCCTGCCAATCCCTGCTAACGTGTGGCAGATGAAACATGCACAGGTTAGGTATGGTGGTGCACACTTGCAACCCCAGGTACAGGGATTGCTGTGAGTTCAAGGCCAGCCTGCCTACAAAGTAAAACCCTGTCTCAAAAGAAAGAAACAGGTTGGAACACAGCTCAGAGGTTAAATCTGCCTAGCAAGCACAAAGCCCAGGTTCATTTCCCAAGCACCATATAAGCTGGGCATGGTGGCATATAACTACAATCCCAGCACTTGGGAGCCTGAGGCAGGAGGATTACCGTGAGTTCAAGGCCAGCCTGGGCTACATAATAATGAGTTTGAGGCCAGCCTAGACTGCAGAGTGAGAGCCCATCTCAAAAAAAGGAAACATGTACGAGCAGGAAGACCACAGTGGCCTGGTGATGCTGTCTGGTTGGACAAGAGCTTGAGGGTGAGAGGCAGCAGGAACCAGCGGTGCTGGGAGGAACCAGGCCTGGGCGGGATGGGCCATGGGAAGGCTGGTGGCAGAAGTGGACACGGTGCCCTGGCCAGCGTCTTGTCACCAGGAAGCAGGAGGAGCTGGTGCAGCAGGTGCGTAAGAGGCTGGAGGAGGCGCTGATGGCTGACATGCTGGCGCACGTGGAGGAGCTCGCGCGGGACGGCGAGGCTCCGCTGGACACGGCCTGCGGGGAGGAGGACGAGGAGGACGAGGATGAGGACGAGGATGAGGAGCCAGAGCCCGACCCCGAGCTGGAGCGCATCTGAGCAGGTGCTGGGGCCTGGGGCCACCCTGCCGTGCCCTGGTCTCCCTAGGAGCACAGTGCGGTGCTAGTGGCACCCCCTTCTCCCTTCCAGACACCCTGCCCCAGAGCCAGTGCTGCAGCCACTGCTCACCTCTGCTCAGCTAGCAGTGGTTCACGGCCAGGTGCCAGGGATAGGGTAGCCTGTCCTTGTCTCTGCCCTAGAGGGTGACAAGGGGACACCATTCAATGGA
>PVKB01005287.1:0-103177 GCA_004027205.1 Ctenodactylus gundi
TTCTTCGCTCCTGCTTCCTGTCCTACCATACTGCCCACGGTTTCTCGCCAGCGGGGCCTCCCCAGCCCTTCCACCATCGTGAGTGGAAACCTTTCCTACGCCGAACTATGGGCGTCAGGCATTGCGTCCCAGCGACGAGAAGGTGACTGAGGCGCACATGCACACCCGGAGGGACAGGAGACAGAGAAAGAGAAAAAGGCGAGTCGACTGAAATAGAAAAATTAAAGGACCATCCCTGATACGTGAGCTAGTTTTCCCCGTGACCCCGGCCCCACGTGAGCGCCTCCGGCGCTCTCTACACTGACACGCCAAGCCAGTGCTGGAATTCAGCGCGTTTTGTTAGCCAGAACCACCGTGGACGCAGCCACCCTGCTCCGTGTGGGATCCCGGGCCGCGGGAGGCCCCTCCCCAGGGCGCCCCTGACCCTCCCTCCTCTGGCGGCCCCCGAGCGCAGGAGCCTCGCTTCTATTCCATAAGCGATACAAAAAAATGTTTTTGTAGGACTCATTCTGCTTTGGGAGCGTCTGTGCAGCCACGACGATGACCAGCAAGAAGGGAAGCCCACCCCGCCTCTTGCCCACCGGTAACGTCAGCTTTGAGCCCCGCCACCCCCACCCCCTTAGTTGAGCCTCTGTGATGGTGTTCCTGCAAAATCCCTACCCTGCCCTTCTCCACAAACGCGATGGCATAAACAGTCTCCAGGTTTCTGCATATCCTCTTTCGTTATCATTTTGTGGCTGCATAATATTGCCCTGCATAAATTAACCGTGGTTTTCTTAACCAACTCACTGCCTGAAGGAGTGAAAGGGGATAGTGCCTGGGATTGGATCTCAGGGCCTTTGCACTGACCTACATCCTCAGCCACTGTTGTTTATTATTTTGAGATGGCGTCTCACTCAGCTGCCACGTTGCCCAGGCTTGCAAACCTCCTGCCTCAGCCTCCCAGACCCATGGGAGTAAGACGTAAGCCACCATACCCGGGTTTGTTCTTAAAGTCAATTCCCGAGAAGCCAGTTTGAGGGCCCAGAGCTCTAAGATTTCCAGCGTTCCCACTCCACTCGCCTCAGTGTGCTGTGGCACGCTGCGCCCCCAGAGCCGCCCGCACAGACTCTGCCCAGCTGTGCCAGTGCAGGCTGGCATGTTGTGCAGCCCCTCGAAATCCTAACAGGCAATCCAGACTCGGCTTCCCTGCCGCCACTTTGGTGACAGAGTGAACTCTTCCCTGAGCGTTGGCCTGCTCTCTGCTAGTCCTGGGGTTGAAGGAGACACCCATTGGCTTCCCCTGTTTAAATACTCAAGTCTTTTGGTTTGTTATTTTGTTCTCACTAGCAGGAAGGGAGCCCAGGGCCTTTGCACTGACCTACACCCCCAGCCCTTTTTATTCCTGACTTTGAGACAAGGTCTTGCAAAGTTGCCCGAGGTGGGCTTGAACCTGCAGTCCTCCCATCTCAGCCTCCTACACTGCAGCTCCACCAGACCCAGATAAGGGGTTGAAATCCTGACACTCCTCGGGTCCATGGTGGTGATCACCTCCGAGTAGGTAGGTGGGTCACTGGCCAGCGGCGTTGGCCACAGAGGTTTCTGAGCCGGATGGTGAGTGATCAGAACCAGGGAAGGTTCACCCAGGTTCCCTGAGGAAGACGGGCGGAAAGGCAGAGGCGCCTGCCATGGGGCCTGGACTGGGCAGGAGCCCCAGGTGCCCCCCGGGGGCGGTGTGGGCTCATGTCCCTGTCCGTAGGGCTGTGGCTCTAGTGATCACCCCTCCTGCCTGCCATCCCTGTGGATCTGGGATGTGCCCCAAAATCTTCATGTACTTGGGAGACAATCAGATTGCGATTGCTGGCCGGGGGCCCCCAGCCTCCCACAGGGTCATTCCCACCGCCTGGCGGAGGCCCACCACGGTAGGCTGTCTCCTTTTTTCCCAGGCTACGTCTCCACCCCACACATTCTTTTATTTTTAATTTTGAGACAGGGTCTCTCTAATTCACTAGAAAGACTGAGGGCTCTGCTGGGCTCCAGATTGCAACCGTCATAATTAAATGTTATAATTAAAATGTTTTAAAGGAAATTGTAGTGCTTATGTGTGTATATTAATGATATACCTGACATGTGGTTCAACACAGTTCCCTGTCACTTGAGAAAACCAGGGCAAGCCACGGTGGGTTGAGGGCTGGACACGAGCCTGGGAAGCAGAGGCACAGCCTGCAACCGTCCCCTTCTTTTTGACACAGTCCAGCTCTATGGTCCCGGCCGGTCCTAAACTCACTATGTAGCCCAGGCTGGCCTCGAACTCATGGCAGTCCCCCTGCCTCAGCCTCTTGGGGGCTGGGATTCCAGAGGTGTGTCACCACACCCGGTGTATCAGCCTTCCCCTTTAAGCTGACAAGTTTAGGTTTTCTCCTAAAAACTTAGGAGATCTTAAAAAGACTGAAGAGGAACTCTGTCTCCACTGGGCTTTGGAAGGGTATGAGTGACAGGTGAGACCCCACCCTCCTCCTCCTCCTCCTCCTCCTCCTCCTCCTCTTCGGTTGGACCAGCTCAGAGCCAGGCTCGGTGCTGGCAGGAGGAGCCCAGCGTAGGGTTCAAAGGGAGCCCCTAAAATTCTGGCCTCCTCTGAGGGCCCACAGCACACCCCCGAGCGGGGAAGTGGGACCACGCAGGATGTAGCACACCCCCAAGCGGGGAAGTGGGGCCGCGCAGGAAGTAGCTAACAGGCTGCCACTGTGGCCACTTCTACTTTGGCATCCCAGGAAAATGAGAATGTCTCAAACCTGTAGCTTTACCGGACTCTCAGGGGCACGGAGGTCAGCACTCTGTGGGACTCTTACAAGCTCCTGTTCCTACTCCCCCCACCTCGTGGGAGGAGGCCTTGGGCCAGACAGGCTGCACCGGGGCTCGAGGCCACATCCAGGCTGTAACTTCTGAGTCTGCTGGGATCTCTGGCCTCAGGCTGGCAGCCTGCCATGTGGCAGGGCAGTTGGAGATGTCAGGGTCACCCCATGTGAAGATGTCATTACTGAGGGCCCAGCCCGCCTAGGATGGTTTAGGTTTTCTTTCATAAGGGGCTGAGGATGGAACTCGGCCTCCACATGGAGCTACACCCCCGGGGACCATTTTTATTTTGAGACAAGTGTTACGAAGTTGTTCAGGCTGGGCTGAACGTGTGATCCTCCTGCCTCAGCCTTCCAGGGTGCTGGAATTACAGCTGGGACCTCGTGTTCCTCCATCCCTCTCCGTTGGACCATAAGCCACCTCCCAGGCCCAGCACAGTGCCACGCAGACACGCAGAGAAACAGCTGGGAGTTTCCTGGGCATTAGAAGGCCCGAGACAAGAGGCCCCCGGAGCCACTGGGGGGAGCGGAGCCTCTGTGAAGTGGAATCCCACAGAGGATCCCAAGACTCTGTCGTCTGTGCCAGCATCTAGCTTCTCCTGCGTGACCTCCTCCCAGAGCCTGCCGGACACGGGAGATCCAAATGGCCACTTCAGCGGCCACTGAGGCTGCAGACCCACCCATGGCCACCAGAGGGCGGGCCAGCACTGCGCCCAGAGGATCTGGGCCCCCAGAGCCTGGTGGAGGGTCCAGCCAGAGATGACCACTGCCCCTGGGCCTAACACTGATTACGCCACTCGACGCCACTGGGGGAGCGAGGGTCCAGGGCTCCTTCCCATCTCAAAACCTTCGACTACAAGCCAGGCCCAGCGGCACAAGCCTGTAACCCCAGCACTCCACCCAGGCTGAGTTCAAACCCAGCCTGGGCAGCTTAGCAACCTAGTGAGATCCTGTCCCCAAATCAGAAAATAAAAATGAGTTAGGGGTGTAGCTCAGCGTGAAAATCCTGAGCTTGGTCTCCAGCATCACCACCACCGCCACCAAAGGGAAAAAAAAGGGACTCCAGAAGCCCAACTCATTCGGACACATTCTGATTCTGCTGGGACAGCGGGACAGCCTTTGGGCCAAAGAAGGACCTCGGAGAGCACAGTGCCCCACCTGCCACCTCCACCCCCACCCCTCCTCAAAGCTGGCCTGGCTGAAGACTTAATACAGCCCTATCGGTGGCATATTCTCGCTGCACACATGGGGAAACTGAGGCTTAAGAAAGGGGATCGCCAGGAGCAGCAGTCCCCAACCTTTCTTGTATCAAAGGGTGGTTTTGTGGAGGACGATTTTTCCCTGAGCCGCGGAGGGGCGGCCAGCTCAGATCATCAGGCACTGGATCCTTAGAGGAGCCACAGCCTAGATCCGGCCCTCCCCCCCGCCCCCCATGCTCGCTGAGCCCGGATGGGGACTCAACAGCGGAGGAGAGGGGTTCCCTGCCCTACGAAGGCGGCCAGAAACTGATGAATCAGCACACGGTTCCAGGAAACCTCAGCACTTGTGCGCCGGGTGGCTGCGCGGGGCGGGACGCGGGGACACCCAAGCTGGGCTGGCCGAGACGGGACGATCGGGAGGGGCACCCTTCCTTCCCCGCGGCTGGCCCCGGGCTGGGGGCTGCTCCCGTGCCGGGGGTGCCCCGTGCTGGGGTCCCCTCCCGCCTTTCTCCGCGGCCCCGGGGAGGCGATGACAGCGCACCTGAGTCAGCCCGCCGCCCACCCGCCCCTCAGCGTCTGTCTCCGCATCTTGTGATATTTCGCTCCGCGGGAGCCAGCCCCGCCGCGCTCCGGAGGCAGCGAGCAAACAAACGCGGCGACAGATTGCGCCGCGGCTCGTTCCGGGGACGGACGCCAAATCCCACCCGCAGCCCCGGCGCTCCCCCGCCCGCAGGGCCGGGACCTGGGGGGGTGGGGCGGGGACGCGGCGCTGCGGCCGCCGCGTGGGGGGAGCCGGACGGGGCGGGCGCCCAGTGGCGACCCTCACTGCCCGCCCCGGGGCCGCCATCACCGGGGCTCGGGTCGGGGTCCGGGAAGGGCAGCAGGGGACGTCCGAGCGCGCGGTGCGGGAGACGCGGTGCAGAAAGGGAAGTAGAGGCAGAGGGGAGACACACAGAGACGGAAGGGCGGGAAGAGAGGGGACGGGCGGCGGCGAGGCCAGCGGGGAGGGGACGAGCGGAGAGCGCGGCGGGGAGGGAGGAAGACGGGGACGGAGATCATCAAATATGAATGCGAGTGGGGGGACGGCGAGAGCTGAATGGGTACGAGGGAGGAATGGCGGACGAGGGAAGCAGCGCCGGATGAATGGGAAGAATTAGACCGGCACGTATAGGGAGCCGGCCGTGCGCTCCCGGCACAGGAGCGAGGGGCGGGGCGGGGTCCTCGCCGCGCACAGATGGCCCTGGCACCCTCACCCGCGCGGCTGGAGCGGTCCCCTCCCCCTGGCCGCGCGCCGCCGGGCGACCGTGCCCAAGGGTCCCGCACGCGGGGTGGCTCTCCAGGACCAGATGCCAGGCACCGTGAGCAGGCTCCAGCTAGCGCGGAGGGCACGCGGGGCGGGTCAGGACTGGCGGATCGCGCTCACCACGGGGCCACTAGGGGCGCGAGGGCTCAGGGAGCCCAGAAGCCACCCGAGGCGAGGGCGGCGGTCCCGCCACGGCACCTTTCACGCCCTCCCGCGTAGGAGGCGCTAGCCGGCTCGGACGCCGCCGGCGATCGCACAGCCCCGCGCGCACTCGCACGTGCGCCCGACCTCGGGCCCCCCCCACCCCGCGGCTTTAAGGGGCATGCACACACGCGCGCGCGTGCACATCGCGGCCCGCACTCGCGTGCACAAGCCCCTCGCCGGCCGTGCCTACCCGCAGCGCGGACGCGCGCGCGGGCCGCTCCCTGGGCCCCGGCGCGCCCCGGCGTGGAGCGGCAGCCGCACTCGGGCCCTCGGCGCCGGCAGCCCGCGCGCCTGCGCACGCGCCCTAGGCGCTCGGTTTACGCGCAAACTTTTTTTTTCCTTCAGTAGTACTAGAGAGGAGGCGGGCCTTCCCGCCGGGCTGCACCCCAACTCGCTCTCTAGTCTGATCCCCAGACGGCGTCGGTGCTAAGGCGCTGACCTGCCCAGGAGGGCTCGGGCTGGGACCCGCCTGCCAGAGCCCGGGCACAGGCCGGCGCCACGGCGCCGACACACACCAAGTCGCGGGTGGTAGTGTACGGGCGCGCACTGGGCTCGGGGTCTGGGAACCACCGCGAGCGCGGAACGTGGGGGAGCCTCCCACGCGGGACGCGGCGGGGAGAGTGCGTGCGTGAGTGCGCGCACGTGGCGGGCGCTGACCCAGAAGCCCGTCTCCCCCGGGAAAGAGGGGGCGCCCCGCCGCCACCCGCCTCGGCGCGGCCGCTCTGGGCACCGCGCAGGCGCTCGGCCGGCGCCACGGCCGCCCCCTGGCGGCCAGCGGAGGGTTCAGCGGGCGCGCCGGCCGCGGGGGCGGAGCCAGCGGCGGGCGGGGCGGGGCGGGTGGCCGCGCTTCCCAGCCGGCCCCACTGTCCCCGGGCGAGCCGCCGGGCGCACGGACGTGCGGACGGGCTCCTCCAGCCTCGCCACCGGCGCGCGCCTCGCCCCGGCCGTCCCGTCGGGGCCGATGGCCGCCCCCGAGGCCCGCGGTCCGGGGGGCGCAGGCTAGAGCGCCGCGGCCCCGCCACGCCGCCCCGGGACGCCCCCGCCCCGAGCCCCGAGGGGTCCCCGCCGTCCGCGCGCGCGTGCGGCGGGCTCGGGGAGCGAGTGGGGCGCCCTCCCCCCGCCGCCCCTCCCCCGAGCCCGCGACAAGATGCTGCCCGGGCTCCGGCGCCTGCTGCCAGGTAGGAGCGCGGGGACCCGCGGGGACAGTGGGCTTGCTGGGGGCGGGGAGCGCCCGCTGGGAGCCGCCGGCGGCGTGGGGAGGGCGGAGGCCCGCGCCGGCCCCGCGGTCCCGGCTCCACCTGCTCTGGGGACGCGCCGGACTCCGGCCGGCTGGGGAGGCGCCGACTCAGCAGCTCCCGCCGGCGCCTCAGCACTTTCCGGTCACTCGGAGGACGCGCACGCCGCCGGGCCGTGGGGAGGCAGGGGCGCCCGGGCCCACGTGCCCCTGCCCGGCGTGAAGGGGGAGAGGCCTCCGGGCGCGGGCCGGGTGGGCCGCAGGGAGGGGGCGCCGGGAGCGGGTGGGGGCGGCTTAGACGGGCGCGCTTCGAGGGACGGGGACGCGGCTGCAGGCAGCGGGCCGGGAAGGGGAGAGGTGGCCCGCGGACAGGGGCCGGAACCCGGAGTCACGGGCACGGTAGCGGGACCGAGAGGCAGGGCTGGGCCCGGCAGACGGGGACGAAGAGAGAAGGGAGACGCGAAGGCTGGGCAGGGTGGCGAGGCTGGTGCCGGAGACGGGGGCGGACGGCCTGGGCGCCGCCGGGCCCGGCACGCGAAGCCGACCTGGGGGCGGGCGTGGCGACGCCTCCGGACGGCCCGCGGGGCTGGAAAGGGCATGGGGAGAAGGGACTGCACCGGGCAGAGACAAAGAGGCCGCGGGAACCGCCCCCACGCGGGCGCTCGCCGGCCACAGCCCTGCCTCGGGGAGTGGCCGGGAGCCGGGGCGCCCGCCGGCGGGAGGGGGAGGGGCCGCCCGGGGTGGGAGCCCGTTTTCCTGTCGGATCTTGCCACCCCACGGCGGCTGTTTATTTTGGGGTGTTACATTCTGGTGGAGTGAGAAGCTGTGTGCAGCGGCATGAAACCTCCCGTCGCCGCGTCACTGGCACGGCCACCACCTCCGTCCCGCTCCGGGCCACCACCTCCTGGGCGTCTGCCCCGCGGCCCCAGTCCCGTCGTGTGGCCGCCTGCGGGCTGTGAGCACGGGCGGTGGCTGGAACCTTGCGCCCTCCCTCCAGAGCCACCAGCCTGGCCCGAGTCCCTTCACCTGTACCTGTGCCCTTGCCTGGCACCCTGGTCCTGCCCTCCATTGGGGTGGGCCTACCAGGAAAGAGCAAAGTAAGTGTGCCCAGGCCGCTCCTTGGCTAGGGTGCCTGTTCTCACCTTCCGCTTCTCTGGCACTCAGCCCTGTGGCCTCGCAGCTTTCTTGGGCCACCTCCCACAGCGCCCCCTGCTCCCACCCCCCAATGTAGCCCCTGGGTGAATGGTGCTTCTTGGCTCTGCCCCTTTCCTGGCTTGTCCTGGCAATGTCCCCAGACACGGGTCCCTCTGAGTGAGACCCGAGTGTGTGTCCTTAGAGCAACCACAGCAGAATCCCTGAGAGAAAGGGGCCCAGAGCACCGTGAAAGCCACACAGGGCCCCCGACACACACCTGACCCCCAACACCCCATGTGTTTGTGGCCTTGTTCCTCGCGTCCATGGGTGGTTTCTCAGATATCGGAGGGAAGGAGCTACCCAGGAAAGGTCAGGGGTCTGCTGATGTGGGCCTGGGTCCCCCTGCTCCCTGCTGGTGCCTGCGCACAGCTCCCCCCGCCTCGGTCTCCCTTCGTTCTTCCAGGACTAGGCTGGTTGCGGGTCTCGCAGTGAAGAGAGGGGATATGAGGCTGTGCTGTTGGGGATAGAAAAGTCCTGTCAAGGGACATAAATCAGATGCCAGGAGGTTAAACCTCACGTGGTTTCCTTCGCGTGAGACACCTGAAGTGGAAACAGGCACAGCAGGAGAGAGGACGGTGGGGACGCTGATGAGGGCGAGGGGAGGGCAGGCGGGCACGGAGGGGGAGGGGAAAGGCCACACACCACCGCAGATGCCCTGTGGCCCCAACATGCGTACAGCTCCTAGGCATGGCAGGCATATGCCAGTTTTAAAGTTAGTGCCAGGCCCAGTAGTACAGGCGTATAATCTCACCACGCTGGGAGGCTGAGGCAGGAGCATCCCAAGCTCAAGCTCAGCCTGGGCAATTTAGCGAGACTCTGTCTCCTTTAAAAAAAAATAAGCACTCTGGGGGCTGGAGGAGTGGCACCGCGGTTAAAGCGCTTTCCCTGCAAGTGGAGGCCCTGAAAGCTGGTCATGGTGGCACACGCCTGTAATCCCAGCACTTGGGAGGCTGAGGCAGGTGAACTGTCCTGAGTCCAAGGCCAGCCTGGGCTACACCCATGAATTCAGGACAAGCCTGGGCCACAGAGCGAGACCCTGTCTCAAAAAAAAAAAAAGAAGAAGAAGAAGAAGAAGCAGCAGCAGCAGCAGCAGCAGCAGCAGCCGCCGCCTTGGGAATGTAGTTCAGTGTGAAGGCCCTGGGTGGGACCTCCCAGTGTAATACCTGGCACACAGTCCGGGCCTAATAGCGAACGGTGCCTTCCCCTCCTGGTCCCCACCCCCTGTCCCCAGGGCCTCCCGCTGGCTGTCACCCAGGGCTGCACGAGGCCTCCCGGAAGGTCATCAGCCGGGACCAGGCGGGTCGCTGCGCACCGACCCTTGCCTCCCGGAGACCCTTGGCAGCTGCCAGTGCCCGGCCGGGAGCAGCACCGGAAGGTCGCTGCGGGAGGAGGCCAGGCGCGAGGAGCAGGCGGCGGGGGGCGAGCGAGCCGGGAGCGGCGCCCACCGCACGCCCCGCCTGCCTCCAGCTCGCCGCGGCCTGAATTATGGATGAGCCTCCTTGGGTTACAGCTGCCGTGCGCGGGGCGAGAGGGCCAGAAATGGCAACGGAGACGCTGCTGCGTGGCGGCTGTGCCCCGGGGGTCCCGGGCTCGGGGTCCCACCTCACGCTAATGCGGCCAGTGGGGACACCGCGGCAGGCCGGGGCAGGTGAGGGGCTGCGGGGACCAGGGCTGCCGTGCGTGGGCGCCGGGCACAAGGCAGGAGCTGGCTCTGCCAGCCGCTGCCCCAGGGCTGTGAGAGACTCCGGGTCCCCAGCGAGTGCAGGGCTGTCAGGATGACAGTCCCCGAGACCCTGTCTCTGCCAGGCCAGCAGGCTGCCCGCTGGAGGAAGACTTCCCCAGTCCTGTGTCGCGCTGGGCCTTGGAGCTGGGCTCCTGAGAGGCCTGGCTGCGGGGGATTAAGGGCTCAGCCGGCTGGGCTTCCCGTGGTGTCCTGTCCCTCGGGAGGTGGCGCTCACAGGGCAATGGGCAGGGAGAGAAATGCCCTGGCTGAGCATCAGGAGGAGGACCGTGTCCTGCGCCCAGGTGCTGTGTGACCTTGGCCAGGTAGCTTGACCTCACTGAGCTCTGCTTGTCACCTCTGTAAACAGGTGTTTGAACCAGGTGACCCTGGGGAATTTTTGTGTGGGACGGCAGCTCTGAAAACTCCAGTTCAGAGCCCCGAAGCTGAGTGCCAGGCAGCCCTGTGGGGCGCGCCTCTTGGCCCGGTACCCGGCTCTGCCGGTGGGGACGGGGTGAGAGACTCTCGGGGCCCACGTGGGTGGGAGGAGACAGTCACGGAGGAGCAGCGCCGGGGGAGGGGTGAGAAGGGCCGAGAAGGCGGAGGTGGTGTGAAGGCCCAGCCGCTCGCTGTGTCACCCAGTATTACATCACGCCGCCCACGCGCACGGGCGGCACACGCTCACACGCGGGGCGCGGTGGACGCGCGTGCCTGGGGGGCGGGGAGCGGGAGCCCCAACCCCGGCCTGGGGTTCCCTGCGCTGCCCGGGTGCCACCCTCCCCGGCGTGCGCCGTGCCAGCGCCCCGAACGGGACGTAGGTGCCACGCACGCACCTGGCTCGGCAGCTCCTGCGGGAGGCGGCACCTGTCTCCACAGCTGCCCCGGCCGCCGCAGGTGCACATGGCCCTAGGACACGCAGCAGCCAGGAGTGAGAGTCGTATCACACATGCACACATGCATGGCCACCCGAGCGCGGGCCAGCTGCAGCCGCCAGGTCCTGGCCCCAGGACCGGGCAGCCTCTCGCTGTTGGGTCAGAAGGTGCCCGGGGCTGCTGGCCAGGAGTGGCTGCCCAGCTTGGGCAGTGGCCCCGCGCCCCAGGCGACGCCGCGGTGTGCTCCCTGGGAGGGTCACAAAGGCGGAGTGAGGTCAAGCAGACAGTTACCTGCTTTCGGGGGCACAGGGAGGCCCAGGATGCCTGCATGTGCCGGCACAGAAATGCAATTATCTGTACCGGCCGCTTGGGCACCCCGTGTCTGCCGCCCCTTTTGCGCCACGGGGCTGAGCCAGGCCCCCGGCTCAGGCCTGCGATCCTGGCACTCCAGGAGGCTGAGGCAGGAAGACCAGAAGCCGGGACAACTCAGCAAGCGGGGAGGATAGGCCCTGTCCAACCTTCCAAGTTACCTTTTTTTTTTTTTTTTTTTTTTTTTTTTTTTTTTTTTTTGAGACAGGTTCTTGCTCTGTAGCCCAGGCTGACCCTGAAGTCCCCATGTGGCCCAGGCTGGCCTCGGACTCACAGCCATCCTCCTTCCTCAGCCTCCGGAGAGCTGGGATTGCGGGCATGTGCCACCACACCCTTATGTGATCCGGGAGAATTGAACCCCGGGCCTTGTGCTTGCTAGGCGAGCACTCTAACCGCTCCAGCCCCTGCAGAGTTACTCTGAAGGGGGAAAAAAAAAAAAAAAAAAACGCTGGAAATTGACTGAGTAAGAAGCGGCTGGGATGTTGAATACTGATTCCCAGGCTGCCTGGGCTTTGTGCAGGCCGGGCCCCGGAAGCTGCATTCTGCAGCTGGGGGAGGGCAGCTCATGGTGCTGCCTGAGGCCGGTAGCCCCGGTCAGGGACACCCTAGTCCCTGGTCCCCGCGGTCCCTCCCTTCCTCCCTCCCAGCGTGGGGTGCTCGGTTCTTCCAAGGTGAAGGCAGGTGGTGGCAGCAGAGTTGTGGGAGGAGGGCCTTGGTGACTGGGTGGCTCCTTGGGGCAGCCTGGACTGCTGGGACTAATGTTCTTAGCGTGTCCCGGCCATTCTCAGGTGGGAGCTGCTGTCCTGGGGGACATGTGGCAGGGTCAGGAGATGTTTAGCTGCCACAGCTGGGGGCAGGGTGCTGCTGGACTAAAGACAGAGCTCTCCCTGTGGGTGTCCCTTGGTGGAGACAGGCGGCAACTCTCCTCCTGCCATTAACTTTGAAGCAGGGGCAGGTGACAGGGAGGGCAGAGAGCAGGGTGAGCCCGCCGTCACATGCATGGCGTGCCTTTGATAGTGGGCTCCCGCGTCTGCCAGCCCTGGGGACTGGCCCCGGGCCTTTGCATGAGCTACATCCCCTTTTCACTTTTCCTTCTGAGACTGTGTTGCCTGGGCTGGGCTCCAGCTTGAGATTCTCTCGCCTCGGCCTCCCAGAGCGGCCGTGGAAACGTTCTGCCTTAACTCACCTCGACTAGGAGGTTTGCCGTCCTCCCAGGAGCCCCCAGGTGGGGGCCACAGGCCTTGGGGTGGGGGGAGCTGAGGTCTCAGCGCCCTGTCGCCCGCAGGTCCTGCCCCGGCCTGCCTGCTGCTGCTGCTGCTGGCCCTGCCCCCGGCGGCCCCCAGCTGCCCCATGCTGTGTACCTGCTACGCGTCGCCGCCCACCGTGAGCTGCCAGGCCAACAACTTCTCGTCGGTGCCGCTGTCCCTGCCGCCCAGCACGCAGCGGCTCTTCCTGCAGAACAACCTGATCCGCACGCTGCGGCCCGGCACCTTCGGGCCCAACCTCCTCACGCTGTGGCTCTTCTCCAACAACCTCTCGGCCATCTACCCCGGCACCTTCCGCCACCTGCAGGCCCTGGAGGAGCTGGACCTGGGGGACAACCGGCACCTGCGCTCGCTGGAGCCCGACACCTTCCGGGGCCTGGAGCGCCTGCAGTCGCTGCACCTGTACCGCTGCCAGCTCAGCAGCCTGCCCAGCACCATCTTCCGCGGCCTGGTCAGCCTGCAGTACCTCTACCTCCAAGAGAACAGCTTGCTGCACCTCCAGGTGAGGCGCCGGCCTGCCTCAGCCTCCCGGCTCTGCTCCTCCGCCTTCCCAGGGCCCAGCCCTCCCACCCACTCCGCCTCTGCCCGTCCCCTCCCCGGCCTCCCTCCCTCTCTGCCTCCCGCCCCCGCATGCCGGTTGGTCTGTCTGCCACAGGTGTGTGCCACCTGCAGCCTGCCAGGGTTTTGCCTTTCACTTAGTGCTGGGGATGGAACTCGAAGCCTTCCTACGGCGCCACATCCCCGGCCTTGGGTCTTTATTTTATTTAATTTCGAGACAGGTGCTCCTGACCTTGTCCAGGCAGGGCCCAGGAACTCCCGCGTCAGCCTCCCAGCGTGCTGGAATGAGAGGCTCGTGCCCCCAGGGCCAGCAGCCCCGTTTTCTTGGGTGAAGAGGAACTTCTTGGGCCACATATAAAATACACATGGGAGTGAATGCGCCTATAAGTACTAAAACTTCGTTTTAAGATACCTGACTTGCCAGGAAGCCCAGTCTGGGGAGGCAGAGGCAGGAGAATCGCAAGGTGAAGCCCGATTTGAGCAAGTCGGCCAGACCTGGTCTGAATAAACAATACAAAGGAGCTGGGATCGGAACTCAGTACGGAAGCCCAGTGTTCATCCCCGGGGCCACAAGAAAAGACAGAAAATATTTTCGTTATAGTATTTGTAAAAAATCAGGGCAAAAAGTGTCAGGCGGTAGGTCGTCAGGCGCCCTGTGCCCTGCCCGCTGCTTTCTGCCTGTCTCCTGACTTCCCGTGTCCTTCCCACTTCCCGGGCCAGAAGGGGCGCGTCTCTAGCTGAGATGTCTCTGTCCCCAGTGGTGGCCTTAAGGGGGGCTCTGCCCAGGAGTCCCCACTGTCCCTGGGCTTGGGGCAGGAGGGCAGAGCCACTACAGCTGGGGTCTCACAGAAGACCCCTTCTTTCTGGCCCCGGGGATAGAGGGACAAGGGACCATGAGCTCCTGTCTTCATACCAACGAGGAGGCGTGCAGTCCTCCAGGAAGGTCAGCCCGCTCCGTCCCCTCAGCGCAGGCCGAGAAGGGAGCAGAAAGGGTGCCGCTGGGCCACCTCGTCAAAAACTGGATGCTCAGCTCAGGAAACGGAAGGGGCCGCTGTCCCTGTTATTTATGGGTGCCATCATTGATCTCGTTACTGCTGGTTGTGGTTGATGCTGGCTAGCAGACGCGTCCTTTGGCCCTGTCCCCCGGGACACGGTCACACCCTCCGTGAGAGCCTTCCCTGGCCACACTGCCTGGGGCTGGGCAGGGGCAGGAGCGCCCGAATCCTATCCCCCCTCCCCGCGCTGGTGTCCCCTGCTGACTGGCCCGCCTTGGCACTGCTCCTGGGACGGCCACTGTCAGGAGAGTCTCGGGGACATTTATTGAGCACTACTGTGTGCCCGGTACTGAGATCACAGCAACGAACAGCACGCCCCCACCTCCTGTGAGGTGGCATCCGCGTGGGAAGGAAGGGGTGCGATACCCAGCGTCTGGGAGATGTGTGTCTCAAGGCACTATTGCGTGAAGGACAGTGGTGACTCCAGGGCTCACACTGGGTCAGGCACTGTGGGTTCAGCAGGTGTCTGCTCTGCACAAGTGTGGCCTGATTTTTAACCTCAGCCTTACTGTCCCCTTCTGTAGAATGGGGTCAGCAAGAGCACCCATTGCCTCAGGATTTTATAAAAATGCACGAATAGTTTATCCAGGCTGGGTGCTGCAGGCCTGTCATCCCAGCACTCCAGGCGGCTGAGGCAGGAGGATTGCAAGTTAGAGCCCAGCTTGGGCAACTGAGCCCCTACCTCAAAATAAAAGATGAACACTGGGCTAGGGAATGCAAAAACCCTGGGTTTAATACTCAGCACCTAAAAAAATTAAGTAAAGCGCTTGGAGAAGTGTCTGACCTTGACAAGGCCATATACGTGCTTGTTCTGAAAAACAAAGAGCCCATTTAACACTGGCCTTGGTGGAGTGCCCCAACTGGGAGCCCACCGTGAAAGGGCAGGTCCCCTGGCCCATCCTGGGCAGGGCGGGTCCCGCTGCCCGCCCTTGCCTCCTCCAAGTGTGCCTTCAGTGCCCTGGCATGGCCAGCCAGAGGCCGGCAGATGTTTTCTGTTTAATGTTCTACTAAAAAAACACTTTAGGGGAAGCTTTATTACTTATATACATTGAGTAAATTATACATTATATATGTGGCCTGAGACAGTCCCTCTCACTCAGAAACACGAGGGCCAGACCCCACGGGCTGCAGGCTGGGTGGCTGCTTCACAGGGTGCCCCGCTGCGCTGCACGTCACCCCGGTGTGCTCCAGAGTCGGCTTCACTTTGCTGGTGACAAGGAAGACTCGGAGGCTGGGGACCCCAAGGACTTCGATGTCTGTGTGGGGGACCCACCTGGGCTGAGCCTGGGTGCAGGTGCAGCTAGGGACAGCCGGGACATCGGGTGAGAGTCGCTGAGTCCATGCAGCCAGGGGAGCTGCAGTGTGACTGCCACTCAGGGGCCAGTCCCCCAAAGACAGTGGACAGGGCTCGTTTTTGAGAGCACAGACTTTGGGCTCTGCCGGACGCAGGTTCAGATCTCAGTCCTGGCACGACTTGGGACAAGTGCCTCAGGCTGCCTCTGCCTCCAGTTCCAAGCCTCTAAGCTGGCCGCCCCGCGAGGCTTCGGCGACAGTCATGTTTATCTAAGCAGTTTCTAAAGGCTTAAGTGGGAAACTTTAAGCTGGGGAAGGTCTTGAAGCCTAGACCCCGAGCACTCTGGGAGGCCGAGGCAGGAGGATCACGGTCAGCGCATCCTGGGCAACCTAGTGAGACCTTGTCCCAGAGTGGAAAGTACAAGCGGGCTGGGGATGCAGCTTCCTGTGACGGGCCTGGGCTGGATCCCCAGTACCACAGAAAAGAAAACAGCAAGGAGCAGGAAGCATTTAGCACCAGGCCGCACTCCACCCGTGACGTGGGCTCTGTTGTCACGGCTGCTGTGGCGAACCCCTGACCTGAGGTGGGGGTGGGGGGCAGTGCGCGGTTCCCGCTGCAGGATTTCCCAACTTTGGGTGTGTTTGCATGAACTCAAGGAGATATCCTAGGAGAGGCTGGGAGCTAACGTGGGTGTGATTTACGCTTGCCGTCACCGGATGCATTTGTGACAATGCCTATGAAACAAAGTTTCCCTGTGTGGCGTCATCACGTCACAGAGTTCCCACTTTCGGGGCATTTCAGCTGACTCCCTGGCCCGGGAAGCTCAGCCTACGCTTCTGTTCCTGTGGCACCCTGGCTCCTAGGTCCTGGGACAGCCGGCGTGGCGTCCCGGCCCTGCCCATCAGCCGCTCACCTTTTTAGCGAGTCGCGTCTGTTTTCTGATCCTCACTTTCCCCATCTGTAAACTGGGAATAATAAAAAAAATTAGCAGAGCCTAGTGGTGCAGGCCTTAGTCCCAGCACTCTAGGAGGCTGAGGCAGGAGGTGGACGTTTGAGGCTAGCTGGGATGGTCTAGAAACTAAGCAAGACACTGTCTCAAATAAACAGAGAAGGGCGGGGTGTAGCCCAGGGTGGAGGCCCGAGGTTCAGTCCCCAGGACCGCAAAAAAAAAAGTCTTCCACCAAGAGGCTGTAAACTGAGCTGCTCTAACCTGATCTGCTCGCTCCAGACCAAGGTCAGGGATGGGGCCTTGGGTCAGCGCAGGCGCAGGCTAGGGCTACCGCAGAGTCTTCTGCATGTGTGTCCTGCACACCCTGGCATGAAGAGAGGCATTTTTACAGCTGGATTGGGTTTTGTTTTGGGGGAGTGTTGGCACCAGGGAGCGTGAGCAGGGCCTTTCCTTTCAGCTGGACCCCCAGTCCATTTGCAAATGTGTACTGGTGGTGTTGTGCTGTGATTTTGAGACAGGGTCTTGCTCAGTTGCCCTGGCTGGGCTCAAACTTGTGATTCTCCTGACTCAGCCTCCCAGAGCGCTGGGATGGCAGACGGGGCCACCTGGCTGGGCTCACGTCCGTCCAGCCCTCCATAGCAAAGGGTTAGCGGGAGGAGGCTGGGATGCCTGTGGAGAGGAGAGGCGGGGCTGGGACCTGCAGGCGCGACCTGGGATGAAGCCAGGCTGCCTGGAAGGGGGCTGGGAGCAGGCTCCACCAGGGGACATGGGCGCCTAGGACTGGCTGGCAACACAGGCCATCTGCACAGGCCAGGAGGCGCTGCTGGGTGTGGCCTCACTCACCAGCAGGTACTTCTTGAGCACCACAGTCGCTGCCTGGTCTTTGCAGCCTTCACTCTCGGCAGATCTGAGGTCAAACCCCAGCCTGCCCACTTGCTGTGTGCCTCTGGGTGCATCACCCACCCATTCTGAGCCTGCGTGGGGCGCCTGTGAGGTGGAGGTCATGGCCTGTCCTTGAGGGCCGGTGTGGTGGCGGTCAGAGGAGACCCACTGGAAGAGTTTGGTGGGGTTGGCGCATGCTTAGCAGCCGGGGTGTGAAGCTGGCAACATAGCCCGCACAGCACAGCTCAGCAAATAAGGCACCAGTCCAAGGTCACCAGCTGGCAAGGGGCGCAGCCTGGCCCTGGCCTGGGGCTCGGTCTGCTCCTGGGGAGTTGAGCCCTTCTGAGCCCTGTCCCTGGACTTCATGTCTATAGTCTGCTTTGGAATTTTGGAGTTTTGTTTCATTTTATTTTTTATTGTATGTGTGTGTGTGCGTGCATGCGTGTGTGTGTGCGTGCTCGTGTGTGTGTGTGTGTGTGTGTCACTGGGGGTTGAGCCGGGCTCTTCACACTCAGCCACCTCCCCATCTCTTCACTAGTTTTGATTCTGAGATCAAGTCTCATTAAGCTACTAAGCTGCCCCAGTTGGGCTGGAACTTACAGTCTCCTGCCTCAGCCTCCCATAATGCTGGGATGACAGGATTGCGCCACCGTGTCCCCATCCTGTGCTCATGGCTGACACAGATCGTCACAGTGTCACCCGCAGGCCTGGTGATGACGCTGCTCGGGGATCTGCATGGTGCCTGGCACATGGTGGGAGTTCAGGGCGCTCAGTCCCTGGCTGGCGCGGCAGCGAGCACTGGACGTGGGGGTGTCCGGCACAGAGCAGCCCCGGGATGGCTCCCAGAGACCCGAACAGCAGATAAAGGCAGGGCTCCAGAGGCCAGCCACCTCGAGGCCCTGTTTCACAGATGAATTAGCAGGCCTGTGCCCTGTCATCCCAGCACCCTGCGAGGCTGAGGCAGGAGGACTGCAGCTCAGAGCCAAGCCGGGACAACTTAGCAAGACTGTGTCTAAAAATCAAAAATAAAAATGGGGTTGGGGACATAGCTCAGGGGTTAAAGTAATTACCTAGAAAGCACAAGGCCTTGTGTTCAATTTGTAAGCACCACATGAGCCTGAGGCAGGAGGACTACGGTTGGGAGTGGGGGGTGTGGGTGAGTCCAAGGCCAGCCTGGGCTACACTGTGAGTTCAGGATCAGCCGGGACTACAGAAAGAGACCCTGTCTCAAAAAAAGGCGGGGCTGGGGATGTAGCCCAGTGTGAACGCCTCAGCTGAATCCCCAATACCAGAGAGAGAGAGAGAGACCCAGAGAGGTGCTGGAGCTGTCCAAGGTCACGCAGCCTAGGTCTCGGCGCTGAGGGCCGGGGCTGGAAGGGACAGAGGGAGGCGGGGTGAAAAACGGGACGCCTGGGGCCCCGGGGCTGCAGGAAGAATCCGAATGGACGCTGAGGCCTGAGCCCGCGGGGGAGGCCAGGGACGTGCGGTTTTGACAGGAGGGGACAAGGGTGATTTTAGCGGCGCTCGGCCAGGGCGGGGGAGAGCCGGGCTGTGAAAGTCGAAGCTTATTAATGCGCAGAGAACCGCTTTCCCGGCGGGCGGCGGGGTGGGGAGGGGAAGGGCCGGATTTGAGAGCTGCCGCCGAGGATGTGGCGCGGGATTTGGCAACAGCTTGGCTGGGGGAGGGGGCACCCCGAGGCTGAGGCTCGAGGGGACAGGAGGGAGTTTGTGCAGGGAAAGAGAGAGGAGGCGGCCATGATGAAAAAATCAGGACTGGGGGCTCAGGACCCCGAAAGGCCGGAGGGTCTGAGCCCTGCAGTTTCCCTCCCTGACGGTCCTCAAAGCGTGACCCCCGGGATTCCTTCTCTACCTGGCCCCTTACTGATCCCCCGACAGACATCTCAGGGTATGTCCCAGTCTTGTCACCCCGTGAAAAAGGACCCAGCCAGGCCCAGTGGCACAGCCTGGAGTCCCAGCACTCTGGGAGGCGGAGGCAGGAGGATCCCAAGTTCAAGGCCAGCCTTGGGAACTTAGTCACTTCGTAAGATTCTGTGTCAAAATAAAAACGGGCCGGGGATGGAGGGCCGCGCGAAAGCCCTGGACTCAGTCCCTGGTACCAGAAGGAAAACCAGAAGCGAGCCCGCCAGCCCAGTAAGAAGGCTGCGCGGTCCTCTGCCTGCGTGAGCCGGCAGGAGGACCCGCACCAGGCTGCCACAAGGTCAGGCCGCCCTGCTCGACCTGGACAGCTGGGACCTGGCCGGGGACTCGGGAGGGACAGTGGCGCCGGAACGGGCTGGTGTCAGGGGCAGCAGGAGGTGGGGGATGATGTCAGTGTGGCCAGGGGGGCTCCTGGCAGGCTGGGTGCCTGGAGCCGAGGGCGGGAGCCAGATGGGAGGGGGCGAGTGCCTGCGGGAGCACGGGAGGGGGCCTGGGTGGCAGGGAAGGGGGGAGGGGCCGTTCCAGGAGGTAGAGGAGGGAAGGAGAGCCCGCCGAGGGAGCAGAGGCCTGCACACACAGGCTACACCGGTCCCCCAGGGCCGCACAACTGGTGGGGTGAGGGGGGACCTGAAGGCAGTGGAGCTGAGCCTCCAGCAAGCCCCCGTCTCTGGGCTTCCCTTTGCGTCTCACAGAATGAGCCCTGGCTGTGGTGTGCACACCTGTTATCCAGCACTCAGGAGGCTGAGGCAGGAGGACTGCTGTGAGCCCCAGGCCAGCCTGGCTACATAGTGAGTGTAGAAGAACCAGCCTGGGCTACAGAGTGAGACCCTGGGGGGGGGGGGGGGAGAATTAAAAAGTGGACCCTAAAGCCCAAATTCCCCAGAATTCCCTGGAAACTGGCTAGTGGGGGTCCCACCCCACTGTGGGTCACTGGGCCATGCTGGGAGTAGGGCTGCAGAGCCCCCACCCCTGGCATACACCTCTGAGGGGTGTCCCTGTGTCTGATCTCTGCAGTAGCCCAGCCTAAGTAGCAGGACCTAGAGTAAAGGAATGGGACCTGATTGTAACAACAGCACCCCTGTCACCATAACCCCCTCACACACCTGCCCAGAGCCTCTCCCATGGGACCCTCGAGTCTCCTGCCGCCACCTGTGGGAATCTGAGGCCCCGGGGATGAAATGTGCCCGCGGCCCGGCCTGGTGATGCAGGCCTGCCAGCTGGCCACTCCGGGAGACTGAGGCAGAAAGAGCCAAAGTGTGAGCCCAGCTTAGACTCTGTCCCCCAAAAAAGAAAAGGCGAAAAGGGCTGGAGATGCGGGTCAGGGCGAAGGCTGGACTCGCCCAGGGCCCAGGGGCAGGGGACGCTTGCCTAGGTAACACCGCAGGCAGAGGTGAGCTGGATTGAGAGGCCCGGGCTTTGTGGCCGTCCAAGTCGCGGTGCACAAGCCGCTCGTATGCACGTTGTGTATGCTTCCTCCTCCTCCTATTATTATTATTAGTTTTTTAGGCAGGGTCTCTGTAGTCCGTGCCGGTCCTGACGTCACTATGTAGCCCAGGCTGGCCTCGAACGCCGTTTTCCATCACACCGCCCGCGTTGGAAAGTCCCATTCAGGACCCCGCAGATGAGCTGTGCCTGGTCCTGGCGACCCCTCTGATCTCTCTCTGTCCCCACCAGGATGACCTGTTCGCCGACCTGGCCAACCTGAGCCACCTGTTCCTGCACGGGAACCGGCTGCGGCTGCTCCCCGAGCACGTGTTCCGCGGGCTGGGCGCGCTCGACCGGCTGCTGCTGCACGGGAACCGGCTGCAGGCCGTGCACCGCGGCGCCTTCCGCGGCCTGGGCCGCCTCACCATCCTCTACCTGTTCAACAACAGCCTGGCGGCGCTGCCGGCCGAGGCGCTGGCCGAGCTGCCGGCACTCGAGTTCCTGCGCCTCAACGCCAACCCCTGGGCCTGCGACTGTCGCGCGCGCCCGCTCTGGGCCTGGTTTCAGCGCGCGCGCGTGTCCAGCTCCGAGGTCCCCTGCGCCAGCCCCCCGGAGCGCCGCGGCCGCGACCTGCGCGACCTGCGCGCCGCCGACTTCCGCGCGTGCCCGCCCGCCACGCCGCCGCGCCCCGGCGCCCGCGTGCGCGCGGACAACAGCTCCTCCAACCACCTGTACGGGCTGGGCGCGCCCGAGCCCGCCGCGCCGCCCGCGCCCCCGGCCACGCTCGCGCGCGACCTGCCCGCCGAGGACGCGCGCGGCCGCCACGGCGGGGACGCGCCCACCGAGGACGACTACTGGGGCGGCTACGGCGGCGGGGAGCACGCGTGCCCGGACGCGGGGTGCCGGGCGCCTCCCGAGTCCCGCGGCCCTGCGCGCGCGCCCGGGGTCCCCGCCCCGCTCCTCTGCCTCCTGCTGCTGGCGCCGCATCACCTGGGACTGCGGGGCTGACACCACCCGAGGAGGCCGGGGCGCGGCCCCCCACCTGCTCCCCAAAGCCCCCTTCCCAGCTGGCCTTGCCTCCTCCGTTTCCCCGCCGGGCCCTGTCCGCCGGGGCCGCCTCGCCTCGCCTGCCTTCCGGGCGGCTAGGACTCAGGCCGCCCCTGCGGGGTGCGGACAGGGCTCGACCCTGTCGGCCAACTTTCTTCTAGCCATTAGCTCGTGGTCCCCGTCCCGCGGGACCCCAGGCAGCCGCTGACCCCTCTCGGGGCCCGCCGTGGACTCAGGGGCGCCTGTCCGCAGAGCACCTCCCACCAGCAGAGCCTTTGGAAGTCCCCGTGGGGACCCACCCAGGACCCCCGAGGGAGACCTCCCTGAGGGCCAGGCCACCCTGCGCCCGCCTGTCCTGGTCCCCTCCACCTCCCGACGCTGGAGGACAACTTTCTCCTCAGTCTACCCCGGACACTTTGTAGGGCGCCCAGGGAGAGCTTCCGCTCCGCTATGGCCCCTGTGTGGTGAAGATCAAAAGTTGTTTGGGAAAAAAAAATTTATTAAAAAATTCTATTATTTTATCTTCCGGATGGATCAGAGTTGTTTGAAATACTCAACGCCCATAACTTTTTTCTTTCCTGGATGATAACAAGAAATCCAGCTCAGGACTTTCACCCTGAGCTCCGTCCCCAGCCCTGTGACTTTTTTTTTTTTTTTCAGACAGGGTCTCTCTGTAATCCAAACTGGTGCTGACCTTCCTATGTAGCCCAGACTGGCCTAGAACTCCTGGCAGTCCTACCCCAGGCTCCAGAGTGCTGGGATTACAGGCGAGCACCACCACACCCACGCCAGGTTTACGTGGTGCTGGGGAATCGGCCTCAGGGCAACAGAGCTCCGGCCGCAGTGCCATTCCTCCGACCTCTTAAGGCACTCAGTTACCCAGGCAGGGCTTGCACCCCAGATCCGAGAGCCCTGGGAGGACAGGCCTGTGTCACCAGGCAGGCCACACCCGCAAGGTGAAGGAGGAGGGGTCGAATTGGGCTCAGGCTTGGGAGGATTCGGCCCACTCTGCTGGCTCCAGGCTGAGGCCAGAACTGGGTGTGGCTAATCTCCAGCCGGCTGCTAATACCGTGAAATCAACAAGCAGGATTACCGGTGGCACTTCCTATAAGACTTCCTGTTTGAGGATGTCAGCACTGGGGTGGAGGATTGGAAGGGTTTGTTTTGTTTGAGACAGGGTCTCTGCGGCCCAGGCTGGTCCTGCACTCACTATGGAGCCCAGGCCGGCCTCGGACTGACAGCAATCCACCTGTCTCAGCCTCCCGAGTGCTGGGATTACAGGCGTGCGCCACCATGCACGGTTTAAGGATTGGAAAGTTTGCAGCTGGAGAAGGAAGAGGTGTTTCAGAACACTGGGAGCTGGCCTGGGGTCACTCTTGCGGCCGGAAGTGAAGGAAGGCCCAGAAAAAGGCCGATCCTGGGGGAGGTGACAAGTGGCACGGAACCGGGAGGGCTGCTGGTGGCGGCTCCTCGCATCTGTCCACAGGAGGCAGACCTGCCAGCCCCGAAACGCCTGTCTGTGCCAAGGGAGCACCCACAACCTACAGAGCACCAGGGCCGTCCCATCATCCCCTCTAAGGGGCCATCCATGGCCACCACCGGCACAAACATGGCTTTGAGCAAATCTGAAAAAAAAAAAAAACCTGTTCCTCAGGAGGGTGCAGCCTCATGCCAGGGCAGCCACCTCGGAGCAGGGCCCAAAAGCGGGCTCGCTTGCCTCCCGGGCTGGGTGTCCTTGTACAGCACACAGCCCAGGCAGCCTGCACAGCTGCCCCGCGGGCATCCGGGCTCCGGCTCCTGTGAGGAGGACCAGGGACCAGGTCAGAGGTGGGGTTCTCAAAGCCGTTGTGAGGGAAACCGTGGGCCGGGCTGAGGGAGGAGCAGAATTGCCAAGGTGGGGGTGCCTTGCTGGCTGGAGGTGTGCCCTGAGGGGTGGATTTCTGGGGCCTGGAGGAGAGTGCCGGGACAGAGGAGTAGGGAGGAAGGTTAGGACTGGATCTCACCTGACAGATGGAATACTGGCTCAGTGGTTTGAATTTAGGGTTAAGGATGTAGCTTAGAGCCAGGCCAGGGGATGCAGGCCTGTAACCCCAGCACGCCAGAACTCCCAAAGGCTTTCGCAGGAGGTTCACAAATTTAAGTCCAGTGGGTTAAAAAAAAAAAAAAAAAAAAAAAAAAAACACTGAGGATGTACATAAAATATCTAGGTTGGGCAGTGGGAGCGCAGGACAGAAGGGCTGGCTTTCGGGGCCTGAGGAGGCTCTGGCTGTGGCTGGGGGAGCCAGAGGAAGGAATGGAAAGAACTCATTATCTTTTTTTTTCTTTGCATTACTAGTGACAGAACCCCTGGGGCTCTGCCACTGAGCTACATTCCCAGCATCCTTTTTTCTTTGTTGTTGTTGTTTTTAGATACATGTATTTTTTAGTTTTCAGACTGGATCTCACTAAGTTTCCCAGGCTGGGCTTGAACTTGGGATCCTCCTGCCTCAGCCTCCCAGAGTGCTGGGATTCCAGGCCTGTGCCCCCACGCCAGGCTGGACAGGTGTTAGTGTCTGCAGCCTGAGGCCGGTGGACTTGGGTAACCTGGGGTCCCGGGGAGGCTGATGGTGAGGAGGAGGCGGAGGCTGTAAACCAGAGTGGCCAGCGCGGGTCCACGCATGAGCCTCGTGACATCTTCACGGACCTCAGCGCAGCTGCTATTCCGGAGGAGCGAGCCTGGGGGAGCGAGCGCGCGGGCGCGCGGCGAGAGAAGGGCCCGCGGTGGACCCCGACGCCCGGCCCGTGCCACCCACGCCCCGTGGCGCTGCTCGCACGCGCTCACGCCCGGCGCCAGCCGAGCGGCACGTGCAGGCACGCGGGCCGCCCACGGGCCCGCCGCCCGGCAGCTGCACCCCAAATACGGACGTGCTGCGCCCGCCCTCTGCACCCGGACCGGCCCCGGACGGGAAACCGAGGGGCGCCCCGACCAGCCCCTTCCCCCACGGGGCGCCCACATCCCGGGAGCCCGCGCCCCGCCCCCGCGGCTCGGCCCCGCCCCAGCCTCTCCCGCCCCTCCCATTACCTCATGCCTGGAACACGGGGAAACAGCGCCGCTCCGGCGCCCTCTCGCCGCCCACGCCGCCCACGGCGGCCGCGCTCTTCCCTCCGCACCGGCTTCGGCCCCCGTGTCACCCCGGAACCTACCGTGGCTCCCTAGGGCCCTCGGGGCGCAGATAACCAGCCCGACCACAGCCTGAGATGCCCCAGGTCCGCCGCCCGCGGGGCCAGGCCGTGGGCCCGGCCAGCCCGACCCCGGTGCGCATCGCGCGCTGTGACCCACACGCTGACTCTAGTCCCCCCTTTCTTTCCTTGTGCCCGGCGCCTCCCCCTGAGCTACACACCAGCCGCTTTTTTGATTTTGAGACACAGAGACCCTCCAAGTGGCCTTGGCTAGGACTGAACCTGGGATCCTCCTGCCTCGGCCTCCCGCAGTGTGGGGATGCCAGGCCCGCGACCACGCACCTTCCTCACCTCCCCCAGCGTGGGGGGTCCGTGCTCAGGCCCGGCCCGCAGAGCCCGCGGGGTCGGGCCGCCCTCGGGCCCCCTGCGGGACCTCCACGGCGGCCCCTGCTGGTCACGCGGGGAAGCGCAGGCGGGCTGCGGGGGAGCAGCGGCCGGCGGCCCCGGGCGCCAGATGCCAGATCTCTAAGCTCGTAAGCCGCTCGGGTGCTTAGCCGGGGGTGTGGGGCGCCCTCGGCCTTGCTCGCTGAGCTGCTGGCTCCCCGTGTAGACTCCCGTGGGTCCCCGGCCCCGCCCCCAGGACAAGCCGAGACCGCCGCCTCCAGGACGCCGCGGAGGCCCGTGTCCCTCCCTCGGCCCCCTCAGCGAGGCCACCGGCAGGGACGGGCCCAAGGTCCAGCCCGGCTCGGGTTTCGCCGTCGATGTTTAACGATCCCGGCCAGCCTGTCAGATGTTCCGAAACCCGAGCCGTCCCCCGCGTGGCCCCGGCGGGCGCCCTCCCCACGCCGCGGTCCCCGCGGACGGCTGCCCGGCGCCCCGGGAGCAGCAGAGACGGCGACTTCGTGAGTGACTCTCCCGCTCGCCAGCTGTGTGACCTCCAGCAAGTCACTCGGCCTCTCCGAACATCAAGATTCTTAACATTTTCATTTTCCGCCTAAGCAGAGCTGTTGTGGGGAGTAAATGCCACGGCCCGCGGGAGGGGGACCCACGGCGCGCTTGTCGTCGCGTCCCGTCCCTTGCCCGCTCCCACGGGTGTCTCCGGCTCTTGGCATGGAAGGTGGGGGCCTCGTCTGTTCCTCCCTCCTCCGGCCCAAATGGCCCCACCCCCAACTTCAGAGGGGGAGGGCAGGGCGCGGGGCACGCGGAGCCCTGGACGGGGCGTGGGCGGGGGGGCAGGGCCGGCGCACTCGTCCCTCTGAGCGCTTGCTCTTTCGCCCCTTCCTTCCCCGCCCGGGGCCTGCACCCGTGACGCCACGGGGCCACCGTGAGCCGGGGGAGGGGCCCTGAGGCAGGGGCGGGCCACGGACGGGGGCGCGCGTGTGCGCGCGTTTCCACACCAGGCGTGAGCCCAGGGTCTTCGCACTGACTCCCCCCACCCCCGGTCCGTTTTTATTGTTGACTTTGAGCCACACTCCGGCCGGTGCTGAATTTCCCCGCCTGGGCTCGAACTTGAGATCCTCCGACCTCGGCCTTCCAGAGCGCTGGCTGCGCGGCGTTCTGGAGCAGGGTCAGCGCTCGGGGGACCCCGGACCCGCCTTCCACCCGCGCGCGTGGGCCGGGGGCCCGGGCGCCCGCGGGTCCGCTCCTGGGCAGGGCGCGCCAGGGGGGCGGGGCCGCAGCGCCGGACTTGGGGACCCGCAGCAGGGGCGCGGCCCGGCGCAGACGGAGGCGGGGTGCACCGGGGGATCCACCGGGATCCGGGGCCCGCGGACGCTTCCGAGGCGCGCCCGGCCCCCGCCCACCCGGTGGCTCCCGCCCCGCCCGGCCTGTTCGCACCAAGTTCCCTTCAGCTGCGTGCGATCGCTCCGAGCGCCCTGCCCGGCCTCTGCTGCCCTTGGCCCGCCCGCGGCGTGGGAGCCCGGCTCCCTGCGCGGAGGAGGCGGCGCGGCCCGCCCCTCGCGGTGGAGGAGATGGGGAGGGGGCTTCTCCCGGGAGACACGGCGCCGCGATCCCGCTCCTCATCCGCCGGCCCCCGCACCCTCTCCCCTCCCCAGCCATCTGTTCCGCTCGGCAGCGCCGCGACAAACACGGCTGCAGCTTGCTTCCGCCCCGGCCCAGCCCCCTCCCCAGCCCCGCGGCGTGGGAGAGCGCGGCACCCCCTCCGGGGAGGCCCCCAGGACTGCCTCCCGCTCCCCGCGGCCGGGCGCCGGACTCGCCCCCTGCGGCGGGGTCGGGGGCGGCGGCCAGGTCGCCGGCCGCCGCGTCCCCGGGTGGATCCGGGGTCTTGCAGTCGGCGGGGTCGCGTCCCCGGCGACCACGCAGCGCCGCCTTCTGGTCATCCCGGGGGTCTGGCGTCCGTGGGCCTCTCGCGCCGACCAGGTGGAGTCCCACGTCCCCCGAGGCCGCAGTCGGTCCCGGACTGTCGCATGGAAGCCCCGGAGCCGCGCGGTGCGCCCCGGGCGCTGCCTCGGGAGCTGCCGCTCGGCGCCCGCCAGCCTGACCTTGGCGCTTGCGGGGCGGTGGCCCTGGAAGTCAGGGGTGCGGGCTGCTGGCCCTTTCTGTGCAGGCTCTTATCATTTGACAACAGGCACCAAGCTGCACTGGCCCTGAACCCCAGCGCTGTGGGGGCTGAGGCAGGAGAATCTCCCAGTTCTAGGTCTGGGCAGCGTCATGACTTAGCAAGGCCCTGTCTATCTCAGAGTAAGAAAACCAAATTTAAATTGCCTGGAGAGGTGGCCCAGTGCAGACCAACACCTTCGTACCGAAAGGATAAGCAAAGGCCAGGGTGACGTTGCCCGGACCTCTTCCCCCAGCCCTAACATCTGGGCCTCGGCAGAGATTTTCAGGCCTGAGTCCCAGCCCATAGCAGAGCTGGGATGCAGGAGGAAGCTTAGGACCCCTCGGCCTCTCCGGCCCAGGGAAGGTGTGGGACAGCGGGACCACGGGCACACGGCCTGAGGCCCTGCTCTGTGCCACACCTGCTGCTGGCGCTCCGGAACATGTGCCTAAACCTGTCTACAAGAGGATGGCCCGACCTGGGGGCTAGCTGGGGGGTCATGAGCCGCTGGTGTAGATCTCCCGCTGGAGGTCTGCGTCCCTTGTCCCTAGGGCCTCCTCCACCTGCTAAGGCAGGATCCCCAACTGGGGGCCATGGTACCAGAGGAGCGGAGGGCAGGCCGCCAGCACAGCTCCACCGGTATGCACAGCCCCTCCCCAGTGCTGGCTGATCGCCCAAGCTCAGCCTCCTGTCTGACCCTCAGTGGCACTGGATTCTCAAGGGAGCAGGACCCCTACTGTGAACTATGCAGGCAGGCGGGGTGCAGGTGGCCTGCTCCTTGTGGGAACCCGGTGCCCGGCAACCTGGGGCGGAGCTGGGGCGGTGAGGGCAGCGCCGGGAGCAACTGGGCACAGCAACCTCCAGGCAGGGGCAGGACCGCACAGCACCCGGACTGCGCTGGCATGGTCCTGAAACATCCCGCCCTGGGTCTGCAGAAAAACGCTCTCACACACACGGCTTCTGGTGCCACACATGTTGGGGCCCCATGTGCTAACGCCTGTGTCCCAGGGAGGACAGGCTGGAATAAATGCACGGTGACTCTGTGCAGGTCCTTGTCCTCAAGGATGGCATCTCCTCTTGGTGTGGGTGATTTTAAAGCCTCGATTTCATGTTGAAAGTGAATGTAAATATAGTATAACATAAAGCTCGTAATTTGCATGAAGTTTTAAGTTAAAATGGGAGACTCCAAAAGGTGTTGCTTTCAGACGCTCTGGAGGGACGTTTGAGTCATGCCTAGCACTGAGGCTTACGGAAGCCTCTGGCCCCAGCCCCCTCCTCTCAGCAGATGCTGCGGCTTCCGGTGGGGGACCTGCACCCCAAGAGGGGAGGCAGGGATCACGCTCCCTCCAGTCGCTGAGGGCACAGGGAGGTGACCCTCAGCGCCCTATGTGACGCCCTGCGGATCAGGGGACGCCAGGGGCAGGCAGACAACCCTCCACACCCCCCGGGGCACAGGCAGGTGCTGTGATTGAAAAATACGGTGAACGTTTAAATCTTAAATTTTTATTCCAGCCATCCTCACAGCCATGAGTCCCCTCACTACAGACACACTTGGGCTTCCATTCTGCCACAGGCCCGGAGGTTCCTCTTTCTCCTTGATGACCTGAATCTATTCACAACAGTGACCCTTCCCAGTAACTGTGACTTTGGGGAAAGGACAGAAGTCTCACGGTGCCGGGTCTGGTGACCAAGGCAGATGAGGACGTCCGGCAGTGACGTCACAGCCTCCTCTCAACTTCTGATCAAACCTCGTAAAGATACGATTTGAGGGGGACCAGTGGCAGTGCGTCTTTGGCCACTCGCTTCCCTCTTCCCGCGCTCCAGGGCCTGAGAAAGTAGCTCCAGCCCCGAACTGCTTGTCCCCCCTAGCCTCAGATGCTGCCGCCACCCTGGGCACCGCCACCCTGGGCACCACCGGCAACCCAGGCCTTTCCTCCTGAGCCCAGGCTGTCACACGCGGCTGTGCCAAGTCCCCTGTGTCCCCAGGACAGAGATCTGGAGTCCCCACCCCAGCCTTTGCCATCGTGAGGAGCCAGGCCCAACCCCACACACCCACACATTGGCTGTGTTTGGTCCATGCAGGGTGACTATGGGGAGATATAAATATACGTAGGTACCATGGATCGAACCCAGGGCCTTTGCACTGACCAACATCCCAGCCCATTTTCATTTTTGGCTTTGAGACAGGGTCTTGCTAAGTTGATAAGTTGCCCAGTCTGGGCTCAAATGTAATCCTTCTACCTCAGCCTCATGCAGTGCTGGGATTACAGGTCTACACCCCTAAAAATCAGATTTTTTTAAAGGGCAGTTTTCCCCTTTTTGCAAGTCTTTATAAAAACAGACCTCTTGTTAGGATCTACGAGGCCACGATCCCTGCTGTCTGTGCTGTTGGTCATAGGCGGAAGGCCACTGTCCCAGGCACCTGTGTTGATGGCTCCAGTGTCACCCAGGCCCCTCGGCCTCTGAGCTCTACACAGCTGGCTTGGGGCTGCAGAGCGCCTGGTGTGGACACGGCCAGCAGGCAGCGTCCCTGCAGAGCTGGGCCCGGTAGTAGAGGAGGTAGGCAGGCAGCAGGAAGCCCAGGAGCGAGAGGAGCAGGAGGCCCAGGTTCACCTGAGGACAGGAGACGGTGGTCAGCCGTGGCCTTGGCTCCTTAGGGCCTCCAGGAGAAGGCAGCCACCTCTGTCCCAGGCCCCTGGCACCGTAAGAAAGTCAGGTTCCACCTGTTGTGTGTGGTCGCTGTGCCCCAGTGCCTCTGCTACTGCCCTGCGTGGCAGACGGAGCACCGCCCTATGCATAGCTGGGCTGCTCAGGCCCCTGAGACAGAGCAAAACCGGAACCAGGAAGGGACTGCGGTGGCAAATGCTCGTTACCCCAGCACTGGGGAGGCCGAGGACAGCCTGTTACAGACAGAGCAAGTCCCTGTCTAGAGAGAGAGAGAGAGAGAGAGAGAGAGAGAGAAATAAAGGCCTTCCTAGCGAGAACAGTGCTGCTTCTAGGCAGAGGGTGTGCCTGCTCCTAAGGGACCAGCAGGGCATGGGGGAGACCACCCTGTACTGCTGGTCCTTGCCCACACGGAAAGGACCTGGGACAGCTGCTCCCCACGGTGCTGGGGTCTCAGGCAGAAAGGGCGGCATCTAAGCAGGCCCAGGGATCTGCTGTGTCCAGCCCATCTCATCCAGGAGTTGAGTTTCATGGGTAGAACTCTAGAACCGGGCCCAGAGGTACACTCCTGTCACCTGGCACTTGAAGGCTGTGGTGGGAGGATGGCAAGTTGGAGCCCAGCCCGGGGGACTCAGCGAGACCCTGGGCTCCATCCCAGCAGCGCCACGAAGACCAAACACAAAATCAGACTCCTAGGGCAATGCCAGGAAAGGCTGACCAGGAGGCCGGCATCCTGGCAGGCTTTCTGGTAGGCAGCCGGCTTGGGAGCTGCAGCTTATCCGGTATCCCCGCGAGCCCCGGCCCGCACGCCCTGCCCTCACCCAGAAGGGGTCCCCGTGCAGCGGCCCCAGCACGGCCATGAAGAGCGGCTGCTGTAGCAGGCTGACCAAGGCGCTGACGAAGGACTGCAGGCCGGTCAGCGTGCCGAAGTAGCCAGCCGGGAACCTGCGCAGAGAGGGAGGCTCCGGTCAGGAGGCTGGCGCTCCCGGCCTGTCCCGGTCACCGCCCAGCCCGGGCAGCACGCTCGGGACCCCTGCGCCCCAGCCCGGGTATGTGGGACCCCAGGGCAGTCAGCTGGGCACGACTGATGGAGCCACACCGCGATCTCTCTGCATTACTTTCTCAGCCACTCACGGGGACAGCTTGAAGGCCTGTCCACTCACGGGGACAAGCTGGGTGTGGTGGCCATAGGCCTACACTCTGGGCGGCTGAGCCAGGAGGATTCCAAGTTCAAGTTTGGCCTGGACAGCTTAGCGGGACCCCCTCTCAAAGCCAGAAAAAGGCAACGGGCCTGAGTTGTAGCTCAGGGGAGAAACCCTGGGTTCCAGTCCCGGTGTGGGGAAGAGAAAAAATGCAGCTTGGCCCTTGAGGAGGGAGCAGTGTGGGCGGGTGAAGGGCAGGGGACGGGCCAGCAGGTGGTGGGGACATCAGGGCGTGACAGCTGTGCATACAAAGCCAGGGAAGGCCTCCTGGAGGGGGCGGCTCAGGGAACCCCCAGGAAGGGGAGAAGGTGCTGCTCTGAGCCTTGCAGACATCTAAAGAGCATTCCAGAAAAGGGGCCAGCAAGAGCCCCCAAGCAGGGGAGTGTGACAGGACTGGGGCTCCCGAGGGACAAGGCGGAGGGCAGAGAAAGAGGGGAAGAAAGAGCTCGGGAGATCTCCTGGCTTGGGCTCAGCAATCAGGAAGCTGGGGAGTGGGGGGCGGATTGTGAGTTCGAGGTCAGCCTGGGCTACGTAACAGGGGCCTATCTCAAAACACATAAACATGAAAACCAGAGTCAGCAAAACAGCTGCTCACACTTGTCCCCTGCTCCTGGGAGGCTGAGGCAGACCAATCTCAAGCCCAGCCTGTGCAACCTTGGGAGGCCCTGTCTCAACACAAAAAGCCAAACGGGCTGGAGGGACAGCCTGGCCCAAAGGCCCTGGGTCCAGTCCCCAGTACTGCAACAAGATGGGCACTTTAACTCTGTGACCAGGGCTGCAGGCAGGTGCCTCCTCTCTGTGTTCCCAAAGACCATGGCGGGTGAGGGCAGAATCGGTCATGTTCTCGGCTAGTGGGGCCAGTGGTGTTGCCCGGGGAGCGGGTGAGGCCAGGAACTAGGTGGGGGGTGTGGGATGTGGCACTGGCTCTGTGGCCGAAGTCAGAGTGGCTGCAGATGGAACCACAGAGGAGGCCTAGGTGGGAGGGTGGCGGGGCTCCGGCTGCAGTCTGCCCTGGAGAAGGCCCGGGAAGTCAGGACTGGGGCTCGCTGGGCAGTGCCGGCCTTGACAGCCGTGAGAGGAAAAGCCAAGGAAAGACGCCGCTGGAACGGCCGTGGGAGGAAGTCAGGGGCAGCAGGCAGGGACCCAGCGGTCCCCACTTTCTCCAGGGAAGACTTGCTGAGGGCAGGACCCCTCTGCAGTGAAGGCTGCTCCGAGTGAGCTCCCCGTCCTTAGAGGAATTCAAGACGGGGAAGCGGACCCGGCAGTCTGAAGATCACTACCAACTGTGAGATGCCGGCCCTGGGGCGGTATGGGCGGGCATTTGCGAGGCCTGGAGCACGCCAGGAGGCAGAGCTCGGAGTCACTCACACTGCAGCGTAGAGGCCTCCGCAGGCGGAGTGGATGAACCCCCGGACCATGGTGTGCAGGACGAAGGTCACCAGCTGGAACCAAAAGAGGGAGAGACCAGAAGACAGGGTGAAGCAGGTGGCACAGGCCTGTCATCACTGTGCTCAGGACGCTAGGCGGGAGGACCCCGAGTCCGAGCCCAGCCCGGACAATCTGGGACTGACTCAAAATTAAAAACATCAGAAAGAAGGCGGAGGCTGGGGACGTCACTCAGCGTGATGGCCGGGGTAGATCCCCAGCAGGGAAAAGCACACCTTGCTCCAGTAGGCAGTGTGCGGCGGGGGCGGCGGAGCTGCGGTAAGGCGAGGGGTCCCAGCGGGGCAGGACAGAGGGGTCCCAGGTTGGCACCTGGAGGCGCAGACTCCTGACGAGGGACGTGACGCTGAACCCCACGAGCAGGAGGTTGGTCAGACTGAAGGCGCTGATGGCGTTCGTGATCTTCTGGACCCTGAGGTCTCGAGGCTTGGGGGACTTGGTGGCCGCCCTGTCCCTGAGGAGAACAGCCCTCATCTGCAGCTGACCCCACCGGCAGGCAGCCCCGGGTGGGGACCCCCTGCAGAGGGCCGGGCTAGGGCTGCAGGAACCTCCACCAGCCACTTCTCAACGCAAGGGTGCCCCCAACAGCGGCGAGGCCTCAGTTGGGGGCCTTCTGTATGTTTTTCTTCTGCAGCCCTGGGGATGAATGCAGGGCGCTCACCCCAGCTACATCCCCACACCCCCACAGTCCCACACCCCTACATCCCCAGACCTTTCTTTTTTTTGAAACAGGATCTCACTAGTTTGCAAAGTCGCCCCGACTGTCTCAAACTTGCAGCCTTCCTGTCGAGTACTGGGATTCCAGGCCCCACTAAAACGCAGATTCCTGGGCCTGAGCCCAGTCCTGGACTCTCAGGAGGGCCGCCCTGGCATCTGCACAGCCCGCCTCCCACGCACTTCTCACACACGCAGAGCCTGAGAATGGAGAGTGAGCCTGGGCAGGGAGGCTGGCACCCCGACTGCCCCTGGACGAAAGCAGGGGACACCCTGGGGACCTGGGGACACGCTGGCCCCTCACGACCCAGCAGGGTTCTCTGTGGCAAGGCAAAGACCTCTGAGGCCATCAGGGGGCGTGAGGCCAAGTGGCCATGTGCCCTGCAGTGGGCAGTGAGGGCACGGGGGAATGAGGATGGCGGGCTGCAGGCGGCAGAAGTGGGGTCCCCGGACCTCTCCTTCCACGCCTCCTCCCCCTCCTCTCAGGGAGGTGGGGGTTTAGGATCACAAGGGCAAGCGCAGTCTGGGCAACTTGGTGACTTAGCGAGACTGTCTCAAAATCAATTCTTTTTTTTTTTTTTTTTTTTTTTTTTTGAGACAGAGTCTGGCTCTGCAGCCCAGTCTGCTCCTGAATTCACTATGTATCCCAGGCTGGCCTTGACTCATGGCAATCCTCCTGCCTCAGCCTCCCAAGTGCTGGGATTACAGGCATGCACCACCACGCCCTGCTTATGTGGTGCTGGGGAATCGAACTAGGGTACTTAGCTTTTCACTTAGTGCATGTTAGGCAAGTGCTTTAACTGCTGAGCCATTCCTCCAGCCCCTCAAAATCAAATTTTTTAAAAATGGGGAGGGGGCTGGGGATGTAATGCAGGGTTAGAGTGCCTGCCTAGCAAGCACTGCTGGGTTCAGCTTCATAAACCAGATGTGGTGGCATGTGCCCATAACCCCAACACCTGGGAGGCCGGATTGCCATGAGTTTGGGGCCAGCCTGGGCTACAAAGAGAGACCCTGTCTCAAAATAAAAAACCCCAAAACCCAAAGAAGGGTCAGGGAGTGCAGCTTAGTGCATCCCCAGTACAAAAGAAAAAAAAAAAAAAAGGATTTTAAAAAGCTAGCGAGGGCAGAGAGGGTGACGAGGGTACCACTCAGCTGAGTGCAAAGGCCCTGGATCCAATTTTTAAAAATAAGTAAAAGAAAGAAAAGGCCAACAGAGGGCTGGTCCTCATCCCACCTTCATCCTTCCCCACCACACCAAGTGGCTCTGCGATGAACGGTTTCTTCTAAGATTATGTGTAATGACACTGCAGGACGGTCACAAGTTCAAGCCCCACCAGGGCAATTTAGCAAAACTCCGCCTCAAAATTTAAGAGGAAGGAGAGTAGCTCAGTGGTTAGCGTGTTTGTCCAGCATGTGCAAGGCCCTGGGTTTGATTTCCCATTAACACACAAAAATTATTCAGGTGTGGAGGTAGACACCTGTAATCCCAGCACGCGAGAGGCTGAGGCAGGAGGACTGCTATGAGCTCAAGGCCGGCCTGGGCTCATAGCGCAGGGCCAGCCTGGACTACAGAGCGAGATCCTGTCAAATAAATAAATAAAAAATATTTAAGAAATAAATTTAGAAAGGGTGAGGAGGCCTGGGATGTAGCCAGGGTTAAATAAATAAGTCAGTGGCCACCCTGGCCTCCGTCCTCACCACTGTGCCGCAGGCGTCCTGTCTGGGGGGGCCAGTGGCCGTGTGGAGAGCTGCCCAAGGGGGCCAGAGGGGGAGGCGGGCACTTCTGGCTACAGCTACGTGAAGGAGGGGCTGTGGCAGGATGCTGGGTGTCTGCAGCTCTGGCCCATGGCCTCAGTCTCCTCATTGGGCAAGCGGGGAGCCCTGCCCGCCCGGGGCTCTGAGGGGACAGAACAGCGGGTCACCTGGTGTCTCTGAGGGCAGCACCCTCCACCCGCAGGTCCACACAGTCCTTGATCCGCCAGTCCATGACACAGCCGATGAGGGGGCAGGTGACAAGGCAGAGCAGCTGCAGGACCCCAAAGGTGGAGGAGTAGAACCCCACTGGGAGGGCAGGAAGTGGGTCAGGGGGCTGTCTCAGGCCATCAGCGCACCACTTCTGGGGAGGAGGGAGTCCCCCCAGGGTCCTCCCCCCACCCCGGGTGCGGGGGCCCATAGTCACCTCCCTACCTGTCTCTGCCACCTCTGCTCCCGGCTCGCTGGTCTCTGGAGGGGGCAGCAAGAGACATGGGGGGCTCAGCCAAGGTGACCCTCCCGTGCCCCAGCCCTCGGGGTCCCCGGGGCACCTCACCGTGCTCCTGGCCACCCGTCAGGATGGCCTCCAGCATCTTGTTCATGGAGGCCATGTAGAAGATGACACGCAGCTGGGTCACACCCATGGTGACCAGGCTCCACAGGAAAACAGGCGAGCAGAGGCACTTACGTAAGGAAACAGGCTCTGGGGGGACAGCAGGGGCGCCCCTGAGCCTGGGCCTGCTGGGTACTTCAGGGGGGCTCAGTCTGACCGGCCACAGGGCTCTTGCCCGCTCTTTTCGGGGAGTGTAGGGGGGAGGTGGCCTGAGGATGGAACCCAGGACCCTCACCCTAAGTGGCAGGCCCAGCCCCCTTTCTAAAATTTTCGATTTTGAGACACAGCCTCGCTAGGTTGCTAAGTAGCCCAGCTGGGCTTGAGCTTGGGATCCTCCTGCCTCAGCCTCCGTGAGTGAGGGAATTACAGCCACCTCCGACTCCCCCTTGGTATTCACCGTGAGCCTCCGGCCCGGGGTGCCTTCCATCCCCGGCCCCTCCATCCCGCCAGGTGTATGTTCTTAGTGCTGGCTTGAGAGATGAGGCAGGTGCGTGGAGGCAGTTGCTGTACCTAGTCACACAGCCCGTGCCAGGGCCAGGACGCCACCGATGCACGTGGGTTCTGCCCGAGCTCCAGGGGAGACCTGGGATGCTCCTCCGCACCTGGCACCCAGGAGGGTCCACTCGATTTGAAGTTCCAGGAACTCCTTTCTCCAGCACAGGTGGGAGGGCACCCAGCTGCACGGAGTGGGGGGGGGGTCGTGGACTGCAGAGGGGTACGGAGGATCTCCCAAACCCAGAGCTTGGCCCAAAGGGGGCACTCACCCTTGGGAAGGCGCGCAGAGGGGAGGAGGGAGCCGGGGCCACCCTCTAGGCTGGGCAGCTTCGGGTCCAGTCGCTGCCCCTCGGTGGCTGTGTGCATGGGGAAGCCATCGCCAGGGACCTTGTAGCACTTGGTCTCCTTCCTGCAGACAGAAAAGCCTGAGTGGGGGGCCACAGCCCTGGGGGCACTCCCTCTGCCTCCCTGGCCCTCCCCACCTCGCCTAGGGGGGAAACCTGCCACCCCCTACCCAGAACCCAGCACTAGGCCCCACAAGCAGCACAGGGACCCGCAAACGAGAACCAGGTGGGTCATTTCCACTTGGGGTGTCCCCGTGGAGGGGGGGTGCCAAGAATCAGGGAAGGAGTGGGGCATGGTGGCAGGAATAATAGAGTCGAAACTATAACACACATTAAAATGCCCTCTCACCAAAAAAGGGAAAGTGTGGCATAAATATAACCAAAATACATGTTTGTTTCATTCTGCTCTTAGAGCTTCACACTGAGCTAAAACCCCCAACACTCTCCTCTTTTTAAAATGTTGAACCAGGGTCTCACCAGGTCGCTAAGTCACCCAGGCTGGGCTTGAACTTGCCATCCTCCTGCCTCAGCCTCCCAGAGTGCTGGGATGACGGGCCTGCGCCACCCTGCTCAGCTGGAGTGCCTCCTCCCACAAACCCAGAAGGGACCCTGACAGTGCGGGGAGTCACGCCCAGCACGCCCAGCCCAGCTCTGTTGTTGTAGAATGCCAGGCGGAAGGAGGACCATGCCCACCACAGCGTCCAGGGCGCAGAGCTGGGTGGAAGAGGCGATATAAGAAACTGAGCTGCACATCCAGGAGCTGACTGTGCCCAGTGCCTCGCATGTGCCCGGCTCCCCCTGCAGCAGGCGGCCCCCAGCCCAAGCCACTCACGCAAGATCGACCTCCTCGGGGGAAAGGAAGGGTTCTGAGGGCCAGTTGAAGGCGCAGTTCAGGAAGATGAAGCCGGCCAGGCCGGCCCAGGCCAGCATGATGGCCACGAAGGGCACACCCGCGTCGTAGATCAGCTGGGGGACACGGGCAAGGCCATCGGGCAACCGCCAGGAGGGACACTCAGGCCTTCCCTCCCCAGCTCACGCTCAGGTAGAAGAAGGAAGACCGCAGTCAGAAATTAAGAAACAGACCCAGAAACCCACCATTCTCCGGGCCTCACCCGAGCCCCCTGGCAGGGACCTGAGACCCCACGACACACTGGAAGGCCCCAGCTCAGCATGCCACAGGAGCTCAGCTGTCACCCTGGCAAGGCACATGCGTGCTGCTTAGGAGGCCGTGCACACTCGTGTTACACACAAAAATGTCATTTCAGCCGGGCCCAGTGAGGCACGCCTGCCGTCTCAGTGCTCCAGAAGGCTGAGGCGGGAGGGTCGTCGCAGGGTCCAGCCTGGCCCAGGGAGTGGGGAAGGCTGCAGTGGTAAGCGTGCGCACCCATCCCTCCAGGCAAAGGCAACCGTTACGTATTGCAAATACATACACAAGCAGAACGGTGTGTGTGTGGGGGGGGGGGGTGGTAAATAAATAAATTTTTAAAGTAAAAAGGGCGTGGGGGCATAGCTGGGCATGAAGACACTGGAACCAATTTCCAGTTCCACAAAAAAGTCGTTTCTTATCATGTACTAAGGCAGATGGGGTTCATGGGGCGTTCATCCTGCCCTTCCTGCCCGTCCGCACAGCCATCGTCACCTTTCACTGGTGTCCCCACTGTGCCATGGGGCCCAGCGGGCAGCCCGAGGCCTCCCAACTCCAGGGCAACCAGGCTCGGGATTCTCTGGGATTCGGAATGTGCCACCCCTCTGGCAAGAAAGCCAGACGTGGCCTTGGTGGTCTCCCGTCACCCCGAGGTGATGCTCCCAGGGCCGCTCACTGCCTGAGAAGAAGCCCGCTCCTCCCCAGCCCTGGGCATGGACACCCGAAAGCACCGAAGGACATGTGCCCACCAAACTCATGGGAGAGGCTTGGCTCTCCAGGCCTACCCATGTGTTCGCAGAGTCCATGGGAAGGGGGCTCAGGTGGCATCGGACCTGGCAAATTCACTGCCAGAGCTGCATGGTAAAAAATAAAAACACCAAGGTGCGTCTTCATGCACCTTTCCCTGATCTGGCACCAGGGTCTTCAGGCTCTTTCCCAAATTCAAAATGACCAAGATTGGAAAATGTTCCGAATCTACTCAGGACATCAAGGCAGCCGTGATGGCACAAATAAAGGCACCAGGAAAGAGGACTTCCGGAACTGCTCCAGGAAGCGGCAGGAGCCATGGCGAGAGTGTGTCCCCAGCCAGGGGGTTCCGAGGGGCTCACGGTCACATGTCTTCACTGTAATACATCTCTTAATTTTAAGGTTCACTGTATTTTTTAAAAATCACATCTTGTGGCATGGCCCAGTAGAAAGAGGGTTTTATTTGTTTAGCAAAGAGGGAAACCAAGGCCCCTGGCTTGCCCAGTGCCAATGCTCAGGGCTCCGGGCTCCCAGGCAGACTCGCTTTGGACGAGCCACTTAGCCCTTTGGAAGAGAAAGATTCCCAAAGAGGGCAGACAAGGCCGGAGAGCCAGGCCCTGCCGGCAGGGGAGGGGGCGGGGCACGATCCTGCAGGTGAAGCCAAGCCACCCAAGGTTTTGTGGTAATTCTGTGAGCCGAGACTGTTCTGAAAGCCATGTGATCGCAGAGCGGAAGATAGATCAGAGCAGGGGGCCCCGACAGGGAAGGCCTTGGGAGGCAAAGGACAGCAGAGAAATGGGACCCCCGAGGCTCCTCACATGGGGATCTGCTCCAGCACTGGCCCCCACAGTGGCGGGTCTGGGTCACTGGGCACAGGAGCACACCGGAGCCAGCCTCACCCAGGTCAACAGTAACGTTCGGGCCCCACGAGAAACTCCATACCTTGATTCCAGGATAAGTAATGGCAGAAGAGGCATAGGAGCCAATCATGACGGCCATGATGGTGGCACGCAGGTTCCCAAACATGTTTGGCAGCTGGGGGAGAAGAGAGTCCGGGTGAGCAGGGGACGTCCCTCCCCAAAGCCACACACATGCACCGCAGGGGCTCCCCTTCCCAGCACCCCTGGGAGTGAAGGCACGTCAGCGCCACAGCCCTAGGAGTCACAGCAGAGAAGTCCTCAGGCAAAATCAGGTGGGAAACTGGACTCGGACCCCTCACACTGCACCTGAGTGCCCACAGGCTCCCAGAAATGGCCTCGAAGAGAAATGGCGTTCATTTTGGTTAACCCCAGGCAGCCCACCGTTGTGTATGAAGCCTTCCCGTTCTGGGGAGGTGGGGGCTGGAGATCCAAGCCTATTCTGCAAGCCCCCTACTGCCGAGTCCCACCTCAGCCTCTAGAGCCGCTTTACTGCGACCCTCCACATTAAGCAAGAGTCAGGAAGCCCCGAGCTCACACCACTTCACAGAGAAGAAGGAAAAAGTGTCCTCAGGTCCCCACACAAGTGGTTTTGGGGGGGAGGGTGGTACTGGGGGTCTATGTCAGGGCTTCACACTGCACTACACTGTAATCCTTCTCTTTTTGTCTTCTGTTTATTTCAGACAGAATCATTACGTTGCCCAGGCTGGGCTTCAATTTCCAATCCTCCTGCCTCAGCCTCCCTCCCAAAGTGGAGGACTACAGGCCTGTGCCACCAGGCTGGGCCACTGACTGTCCCCCGTCCTGGCCACGCAGCCCTATCAAGGCTGTGCCCAGGGCTGGCCCTGTAGCATGTCCGTGACCTTTAATGCTTTGATAGCTTTGAACCTCCTCTGGGATTCTGGAGCACCAGTGCCCCGTGAACTGCCACACTGACCGCCTAAGGGGTAGTATGCAAAATTAAGGGTGGCAGGGTCTGTGCAGCGGCCTGAGCAGGCCCGGAGGTAAGAGGAGACAGAGTCCAACCCTCCCTACACCCCTTGGCCCGCCATGCTACCTGGTCACAGATCCCACGCTGCGATAGACCTTAGGTGCCATCCTGGGACTCAGCCCTCTCCCCCAAGGGGAAACTGAAGAAGAGCGCAAGTTTTTCTGAGAAGCGTCTGAGATCTACACACACCAAGAAAGTGAGTAAGGGGCAGGACCCGGTGGCACAGGCCTGTCATCCTAGCACTCAGGGAGGCTGAGGCAGGGGGACTGCCAATTGAAGCCCAGCCTGGGCAACTCAGTGATTCAGTGAGACTGAATCAAAAACCGCAAAAGGGCTGGAGGTGTAGCTTAGTGTGAAGGTGCTGGGCTCGATCCTCGGTACCGCAGATTGTGAGAGTGTGTGTGTGTGTGAGAGAGAGAGAGAGAGAGAGAGAGAGAGAGAGAGAGAGGAGACCTTCCGCGGCACCAAGGAAGGACGCCTAGGCGGGGACCCCTGCCCCTCAAGGGTCCACGGGTTCTGTCTCAGCTCTGGTTTGTGAGGCGGGCGAGGCCAGCAGGGTTAGCCACGGGCTGACCCAGGGTGGGCGGAGTCAGCCTGGCACACTGTAGCCAGATGCGCCACACGAGGCACCAACTCTATCCCTGACACTGGTGGATGTCCTGTTCCCAGAGAAGCAACGGGCCTGGGGTGGGGCCTGCGAGAAGCGGGAGGGTGGGTGTGGCGAGGAGTCAGCAGGGGGCGGGGCCTGCGAGAAATGAGAAGGTGCAGAGCGGCCGGTGGGGGCGGGGCCTGCGCGGGGGCGGGGCCGGCACGGAGGGGCGGGGCCGGCACCGAGCCCTGCCATTGACTGGGAAGACAACCCCGGGCCGCTCGGGGTCAGAGGTCGAGCTTCCCGCCCAGGGAGCCGCGATCGAGGGACGCGAGCCAAGTTATACAGCGGCCGGGGCTGCGGGGGGTGGGTAGGCAGGGATCGCTTCCCCGAGAGTTGTGAAATTTTGTCCCCAGCTGGAATTAAAGGCAGCTGCTGGGGTGCGGCGAAATCCAGCCAAAACCCCGGTTTGGCCTCCTCGGAGATAAACAACCGAGGCGGAAACCGCCCCCCGCAGCCGCACCGCTGAGCGCTTGAGCGCTCACGCGCGCTCACACACACAAACACACTTAGATAAACACGTACCCACCCCACGCGCCCGTGCGGGTCCAGCCACGTGACGACGCAGCCTACGGGGTCAGGCCTGTCCCAGGCTCGGCCCGGGGTCACAGGACACCAGGACGGCATCCAGCGCACCCCCTGTCGCTCGTCCTGGGGTATCACAGCTTAATTTTGTCCCCAGCCCTCACGACAAACTGGCAGCAGATGACGGTGCTTGCTTAATGTCTAACCTCCAGATCGAAGTTTCTGGAGGGTGAGCACACTGTCAGTCCTGTTTGTGCTGTGTGGCGCCGGCGCCCATGTCACAGCTCAACGGACTTTCCTGGCTCCGTGAGGAGGCGTAGGAGACATGATCAAAAACATGGTGAGCGCTTAAACCTTTTGAAAAGTTAGTACAGTGAAAGGCACGTGGGGTGAATCTCCCTCAAAGCCCGCCCCTCACTCCCGCTTTCTGGAGCAGGTCCTCACGGTCCCCTTCCTGACAGTCTTTAGGAGGTGGGATCAAAGACGCAGTGCGCCCCGCTGCTGAGAGCATCCAATAGAAAGCAGGGGTATAAAAACTCGGAGGTGTGTCCTTACCCACTGTAGTTACCAGGTCTGGCACTGTCCTCCTCCTCAAAGCCAAAAATGATCACTAAAGGTCAACATTTTCAACCAATACAGGACTTTGAGGCAGCCATACAATGCAACTAAAGGCCTTCAGGGAGGGCTGGAGGAATAGCTCAGCAGTTAAACACTTGCCCATCAAGTTCAAGGCCCTGAGTTCGATTCCCCAGCACCACATAGGCCGGGTGCGATGGCGCATGCCTGTAATCCTAGCACTTAGGAGCCTGAGGCAGGAGGATTGCCGTGAGTCCAAGGCCAGCAAAGGCTACATAGTGAGCCCAGGACCAGCCTGGACCGCAGAGCAAGACCCTGCCTCAGGGGTGAAAAAAGGGGTTAAAAAAAAAGGCACGTAGGAAAGAGGACTTTCAGAGCTGCTTTAAAAATATGTATTCAAAGTGAGGAAGGGGTTTTGAGGGAGATTCATTGCAAAGTGTCTTTTACTATAATACTTTTCTTTTTTAATTTGCTGGTCCCTGTAGTGCAGATCTGTGATCCAAACACTCTGGGAGGCTGTGACAGGAAGATCACAACCTCAGGCCTAGTCTGGGCAACTCAGCAACTTAGCAAGACCCTCTCTCAAAATCAAAACTAAAAAATGGGATGAGGATGTAGCTTGCTGTGAAGGCCTTGGGCTTGACTCACAGCACCACCAAAAAAAAAAAAACTAATTAATTTTTTATTTAAACACACACCACATTTCTAATCACACACACTAACCCCGAGTCTGGTCCATGCAGGCACAGCCCCATACCCACACTTGGCTGCCACCTGCAGGGGTCCACGCACAAACTAGAGCAGCACCCACTGCGCCCCTCCGGTCCCTCCCCACACTCCCTCTTACCCGGAGCCAGGCCGAGCCATCGTACTCACAGTGAGGGATGTGAATGTCAGGCAGATGCCTCCAAACCCACTCAGGGACAACGTCAGGAAAATCAAGGGGGACAGAACTGGGGAGGAGGGAGAAAGGCAGGTGAGGGGACTGGGGACTGGGGGCTGGATATCCACTGCCCCTGCAGGAACACGGGAGGCCAGCCTCTCACCTTGCGTGTTCTGAGAGGCCAGGGCCTGGAGAGCACAGGACATGCTGAAGAAGGCACTGTGGGGACACAGGAAGCGGGAGAAGCTGACCCCAGAACCCAGGATCCTCCCCGCCCCCCAAGGTACCCCTCAGCCCCTCACCTGCCCACCAGGCGGAGCCGCCGGGGCCCTAAGCGGTCCATGAGGAGACCCAGCGGCATGGTGCTGGCACTGAGCAGGAAGGAGCCGATGGTGAAGGCCAGGGTGAGCGTCTCATCCTGCTGGTCACAGCTGGGCCACTGAGGCCACTCACCCCGGGTGCTGTTGGTGGCATTCTCAGCTGTGGAGGGGAAGGGGAGCTCAGCACACAGCAGGGGAGCAGCCAAGCTGGGTGGGCAGCTCAGCTCCAGTGAATGTAAACACTTGCCTAGCGAGCCGGGCCTCATGTCATAACCCACCAGGTGGCTCCAGGGGCAGCCCAGAGTCACATTCACTACTGGGGGCGAGAGAGCTCCTTCAGTGACTGATCCTTAAATGACCCTGACGGGTCCCATGCACACCAAGTGGCCTCAAATAAGAGCACAGCATTGTAGCACACCTGTGATCCCAGAGCTCTGGGAGGCCGAGGCAGGAGGACTGTGAACATGAGCACAGCTTAGAAAGGCACTGAAATAAGTAAATAAATAAGCTGAGGACGTGGCTCTGTGGGAAGACCCTGGGTTTAATCCCCCCCCCCCCCCGAAAAAGAAACACCTAGCTCAAACATCGTCATAGACATTACACACTCACCAAAGCCAGCCTAGTGGCACCGGCCTCTAATCCCAGCTCTCTGGAGGCTGAGGCAGGAGCACCACAAATTCCAAGCCCAGGCTGGGCAACTTAGTGACTTGGCGAGACTTTGTCTCAAACAAAAAACTGAGAAAGGGCTGTGAGTGTAGTTCGGTGTGAAAACCCTTGGCTGGATCCTAAGTACCATCAAAACAAACAAAAATTACCAGATTTTAACATGTCCACTCAATGTCCAACCTCAGGGGGCTGTGGGCCCCTTGGGAAGCAGTCCTAGGGAAGGATGGAGTCGGTGCACGGTGTTCCAGCTACATGACCAGATGCCCCTGGGCGACGAAAGGAAGCTTCCGGATGAAAGCCAGCCTGCTGCCCACGGCATGTGTCACTGAGCACGGCACTGTCTGGTGTATTCTCACAGTTCCTATGCTAACTGGAGTGACAGCCAATGGTGCACTTTTTTGTTTGTTTGTTTGAGACAGGGTCTCACTCTGTAGCACAAGCTGGTCCTAAACTCACTCTGGAGCCCAGGCTGGCCTTGGACTCAAGGCAATCCTGCCTCAGCCTCCTGAGTGCTGAGATTACAGGTGTGAGCCACCACACCCAGCTTTATGGGGTGCTGGGGAATCAAACTCAGGGCCTTGTGACGGCAAGGCAAGCGCTTTAACCGTTGTGCCATTCCTCCAGCCCACGGAGCATTTTTATATGGTGCTGTAGAGTGGTAACTGAATGTCTCGCCCTGGTCACCTCTCCCTGGCAGCTTTCTTACCTTCCCAAGTTTTATACCAAGGCACCAAGGAGGCAAAGGAGGAGGAGGAAACGGTGACCAGCTTGGGCTTGTCGTAGTTTGATCTGGAGCGTCCCCCAAAAGCCTCATGTACCTATGGATACCAGGAACGCCAGCCCGCCCTGCCTCTCTGCCAGGCTGCCACGAGGGTCTCTGTCTTCAGAGCCCCGGCTCCAGCTCTGGCTCTAGCTCTGGTCCCACCATGTGATTCCACCACTTTCCAGCCGCCCACTGGTGAATGAATAATGACTTTCTGAAACTGTAAGCCAAAACAAACCTTTCCTCCCTAAGGTTGTGGATGTTGGGTATGGAGTCACAGTGACGAGAAAGTAACTAAGATAGCCTGAACCTACCCGACCTAAGCCAATCGACCTTATTTGAATGGGGGACCCCTTAGCTTTCATCTTGAAGACTGTGAACTCTGCCAAAAATAAAAAATAAAATAAACGGCAGAGGGAGGAACACACAAACTAGGCATAAGCCCCTCACCTGCCCTATTTCCGTATGGGGCTGCCTACTTAAGGAGCAGGCACCGCCTGGCAAGGTTGTTATTAAATGCTTCCTTTTTCCATCTTCCACACCTCCCTGTCATTCGTCTGGACAAGGGAACTTCTCTTGACCTTGTTTCCCACACTCACTGCTCACAGCCCCATGTGTCAGTTCGTAAAGTGTCCCCATCCTCCAGATGATGAAACCAAACCCATCCTTCAGGTCATGGCCAGCTTGGCGCCGTGACAAAATAACAAGCCAGACTGGCATGGGGACAGAGGGTGACTGGACTTAGTGTTCACTGAGTCATGACGTGACTGCCCTTCACCTCTAATTCGTATAGTACGACTGAGGGCAAACTCAGGTGCACTTGGGAGACACAAGCACACAGAACCTGTTCAGGTAACCCAAGGCCCTCTTAGGCAGCCTGAGGTAACCTAAGAAAGTAAGGAAGGAATGCCTCAAGGGCGATAAGGAGCTCCTGCTGGCACCAGCTGTGGGGAGCCAGGGAGAGGCACCTGGGGGAAGCAGTGGACAGGTTAGACCACATGACTATTGTGGTTCTCACTAACCTGGCAATCCAGCAGTTTTTATGACTGTGCATTTCTCTACCAGGTGTCTGCATGTTTATTCTTTCTGTGCCCGTTTATTGGGCACTGTTATGGACTGGGTCTGATAAGTCCTCCAAAAGCCTCAAGTATTTGATGTTGTGGGCTACCCATGGAACCATGCACTGTTAAGAGGTGGGACCTGGTCAGAGGGGCGAAACACTAGGGCTTGACCCAGAGGGGGCAGGTCACTGGGGCTTGACCTGGAAGGATATATGCTAGCTGTGCCCTTCCTTGCTCACTTGTTTTCCTGAACAGTCATGCCATGAACAGCTTTTCCTCCTGCTGGGTCTCTGTCCAATGTTTCTACCATTGCCAGCTGCCCATAAATAGACAGAGACCCACTGAAACTGTATGCGAAAATACATCTTTCCTCACTTAAGTTGTGGATGTTGGGTATTCTGTCCCAGCAACAAGAAAGTAACTAAGCCAGGCACATACTGTGTTCTAGCACTGTGTTGGATAGTGGGTAAATCAAAAAGTGAAGAGATAATTTAGACCAGAGGTTGCAAGCAGGTGAGTAGCATGGACTCCCTACCCCCTGATGTAAGTGGCTAGCAAAGTTCACCCTTAAGAGCATCACAAGTTGTAACTGGATGTGTGGCACCTAGGGGTTCCTCTGTCCAAATAAGGGCACAGAGACATGGAGGACAGAAAAATGTGGCACACCAGTCCCCCTGAGAAGCTCAACGCCCCATCGTGGAGGTTCTTGTGTATCAAGCCCTTACCTAGGCCCTGTCTTAAAAAAAAAAAAAAAAAAAAAAAAAAAAAAAAAAAAAAAAAAAAAAAAAAAAAAAAAACCTGGGGATGTCGCTTAGTGCAAGGCCCTGAATTCGCTCCCTGGTATGGCCAAAAAATGAAAATAAAAAACAAAAGAACAGAAGAATCTCATGTCTGCTCATGAGGCTCCCGAAGCAAAACCTCTCAGCCAACCACCCAGCTCCCTACAAGCTCAAGTTCAAATTCAAAAGACTCTCCAAAGGCCACACTTATCCCTTGCACCCCAGGGCCTGGCCATCCTGCCCAACAGCTGTGGCACTTTCCTAAGTGTGCTCCTCTGGCACTGGCTCCTCAGGGAAGCAGAACCCAGCCCAGGGGATGCTACGCTCCCCACATCAGTCACTGCCTCACTTTCCTGGCTTGCCAGTTGATCTCTCAAGAGGCTGACGAGGCGGAGCCAGGCCTCATCCTTCTGCATGGTTGGCTGAGGTCGATACTGCAGGCCCCGTGGACCCAAATCAAGGTCGTTTCAACAGATCTGGTCTTTGGCATGGAACTCGCCACTGCCACACAGACCTTTGCAGCATGGAGACAGGACAGGACACGATACTTGCAACCCAGTGTTCTCCCCAGTGGGTGACTCCCAGTCCTTGTCCGGTTTATCTTTAAGAACAGGATGTCCAAAAGCTAAAATTTCCTCTTTAGTTAGTCTGACCATTGCCAGCTGGGACCAGAGTCGCAGCCCAGTGACCTAACCTCACTATAACACCACCTGAACGCTCAGCAGCACACCCACCCCCGCCCAGGCACAGGACAGGTCACAAATGCCAAACAGATCCCGGAAAGAGCCACACGAGGGACAGAAAAAGTCAGGTGTGGCACGGCACCCCTGTAATCCAGCACTCTGGGAGGTTGAGGCAGGAGGATGGCAAATTTGAGCCCAGCCCAGGCAACTCAGCCACCTAGTGTGGCCAGGCTGTGGTTGTAGCTCAGTACAAAGGCTTCGGGTTTAGTCCCCAGCAGCAGACGGAGGGGACTTGGAACAGGAGCCAAGAGGACGTCACTGCAATTCCCCCAAAATTTCCACCCACTCCCAGAAAACAAAGGGACATCAGCCCTTCACAGCCTACCCCCCTCATTCATGCTGCATCTCTAACGTTCTGGCCCCTGTGGGCTGAGGTCTCAGACCCCGTTCCTGCATTCAGGGACCACCGGGTGGGCTGTAATTTAAAGCCTTCACCTCAACCTTGGCCTTGCTGTACAACATGGGAATGGTGCGCGTCCCTCTCTTAGGATAGGGCGCCGCAAGTTGTGGGTAACATATTCAGAAAGCCAGTTTATAGAGCTAGGCTTGGAAAGGGGGTTTCCCAGTGTGGGGCAGATCCTGCCGCGGGCCTGGGGACAGGGACGGGACCGGTGGCAGCTTTCGAAGGTCCCCACCTCTCAGGTGCCTGAACGTGTACTGGAAACAAGCAGATACACACGAGGCACCTACAGGGTCTCACGCAAAACTAGGATGTGTGTTTAAATTTAAAAATGAGTCGTAGGAGACACGTGGCCATGAGCCCACCTAGATCCCGCCGTTCTTGCTGCCTCCTGGGGCAGTCCTCTCTCCTGAGTGTCTTACGGGGGTGACAACTCCCTGAAGTGCGGCTGCCGAGGGCCGTCCAGTGGAAAGGCAGGCCCATGAGAGCGTGACTGCGTGTCCTCATCACCCGGCCACAGGACTGGCCAGGGGCAACTTCCAGCTTTTCCAGATTCATAATGACCATGAAAGGTCAGTGTTGTGGATGGATTCAGGACACCAACACAGCCACGACAGTGCAGCCAAAGACACTCAGGATGGAGGACTTCCAGAGTGCTGAGAGAGGCTGGAGGGCTAGCACCGTGGCTACAGTGCTCGCCTAGCTCGCAAGGCCCCGAGTTCGATTCCCCAGCACCACATAAGCTGGGCATGATGGTGCACGCCTGTAATCCCAGCACTCGGGAGGCTGAGGCAGGAGGATTGCCTGAGTCCGAGGCCAGCCTGGGTTCCAGTAAGTTCAGGACTAGCCTGGGCTACAGAGCGAGACCCTGTCTCAAAAAGAAAAAAAAAAAACTGGTAAGAATGATGGGATAAGGGTGTTTGAAGCAAGGAGGAGGAGGATTTTGAGGGACATTCATGACAACTTGCCTTCTATAGTAGTAAATTGTTTAAATGCAAACATTCAGTGTGGTTTTAGTTCACACTTTATATATAAATATATGTATGTGAAAATATATGACGTGTCTGCACAGCACCTGTGCACAACGCGCAGGTTTCCAGCTACTCTACAGGAAGCAGAAGCCCCTATGGGGCACCAGGGGGCCTGCGAAGGAGGACACGGTCCCAGATCCAAGAAACACTTGGGGGATCCTAGGTAGTGTGCGGCTCTGGACAAGTCCTGGCTCCTGTGGCTGAGCGGGTGGCTCTACCTGAGGCTCTGTGACCTCATCTGTGAAGCAGGGTCCACGTCCCCAGCCACTTGAGGGGCCGGCTCTGGGGACTGCCGCGCTCACACAGACCCGACACTCATAAAATCGTCACTGTTTCTTAGACTCTCCTGTCACGGTCCCCCCGAACCCTCGGAGGCTTCACTTGCCTGCTGCTGACACAGTCACGGTCACCCAGACACCGCAGGACTGAGCTCTAGCCGGCATCTGTCCCATGGCTGAACCCCCAAGAAAATGCTGATCTCTCAGAGGTCGGGGACATCCAGGCTGTGCGCAGCAGCCTGGCAAGAAGGTTCTGGGGCCAGCACCAACAGGCAATCAACCCGCACCCTGTTCTTCATTAGCTGGAAGACCTCGGGCAGGTGACAGAGCATCTCCGAGCTTTGGGTTTCTCATTTATGAAATGGAGTTACAGCTGGGCCCAGTGGCACGGGCCTGCAACCCCAGCCCTCTGGGAGGCTGAGCTGGGGGATCAAAAGTGGGAGCCCACACTGGGCAACTCAGGGAGATCCTGCCTCAAAATCAAACATAAAAATGGGCTGAGTATGAAGGAGAAAGAGAGAAATGGAGAGAGAGAGAGAGAGAGAGAGAGAGAGAGAGAGAGAGAGAGAGAGAATGAATTCAGGCCAGAGGGCCTGTAGCGGGAAAGAGGTGGGGGAGAAGGCACACTGGGCCGATTCCAGGAATGGACAGCTGGGTTCCGAGAATCTCTTTGGGCCACCCCCAGCAAACCCCAACCGCCACATTTAGACACGTGCTCACTTGTGATAACCCGAAGTACCAGGAGGAGGCGTCACACCACGTACAGAGGTTAGCTGAGCCAAGCACAGAGGTGCAGGCCTGGAACCCCAGCACTCCGGAAGGCTGAGGCAGGGGAGGAGGACCATTAACTGAAGTCCAGTCTGGGTAACTCAGTGATTTAAGGGCAATTCTGTCTCCAAATAAGAATTCTGAACTAGGGCTGGGGATGTAGCTCCATATGAAGGCCCTGAGTTCAATCCCCCAGAACTGGAGAAAAACAAAAAGTAACGTATTTTTTCTCAGCACAGGTGAAGCAAAGGAAAGCAGAAGCGGGCCTGGTGGGACAGGATTGTTGTCACAGGAAGACAGTAGACTGACGCAAGAGGGTCACAAGTTCAAGTCCAGTCTGAGCAACTTAGCAACTTTAATGAGTCTCTGAAAATTTTAAAAAGAAAAACATTTTTTAAATGGGCTGGGAATATAGCTGGGTGCAAAGGCCCTGGGTTCAGCTCCCAATACTGAGGGGAAAAAAAGGAAAGTAGGAGTTTGAGGATATTTTGAATATCTGATCTGCGGTGCCAGTCCCTGCAGTGTGGCAGCTTGTCAATCCTATGGAAACATGTGACATGGCTGAATCCTCAGGGCAGTGGGTGTGGATGGCCCCCTGCAGTGGGGGCAGGAAGAGCTGTGGGGAACGCTGGCACGTGGGGTCCCCTGGAGACCCTGCCTCTGGTCCTCGCTGCCACCTCCTCTCAGGCCCCCAACGGCCCACCCTGCCTTCCTTCTCCCTCCCCCTCCCCGGGCCCTCCCAGTGAGTCCGGAGGCCTGGGCACGCTGCCATCTCTCTCTGCCACCTGTCGCTTCCTCCCAGATAACACTGGCGGGACTGGGGGGCCCCAGGGGGAGCGGTTGCTGCTCAGAGCAGAGATCAGGAGCTGCTCCCACTGGTGCCGGCCTGTCATCCCAACACTCTGGGAAGCTGACGCAGGATGATCCCGAGTTCGAGCCCCGCCTAGGCAACTAAGCAGCTTAGTGAGATGGTTGTCTCAAAATCAAAAGGGACAAGATGGTCTGGGTGTGGCCTAGCATGAAGGCCCTGGGTTTCACCCTCAGCACCGCCAAAACACAACAGATTAAAAACACTTCGGCGCGCCCAGCCACGGCACAGGCAGGAAGGGCAGGATTGAGTCCTGCTCATGCTGACCAAGGCTTGGCGCTGGCAGAACAGCACTGCTAGCATGCACAAGGCCCCGAGTTCGATTCCCCAACACCACATAAGCGGGGCACGTCTATAATCCCAGCTGGGAGGCTAAGGCAGGATGTTCACTGTGAGTTCAAGGCCAGCCTGGGCTACATAATGAGCTCGGGACCAGTCTGTGACTCAGCACCAGCACAGCCCGGATGTCATTACTGCCTGCACTGTGCAGACCCAGAAAGTACAGCTCGACAGTTCGCAGCGTCCCCACGCCAGCCCGCAACAAGTGCCCCATCCGAGCCAGGCTCCAGGACCCAGAGGGTCAGGGAGGAGGAAGCAGAACCCAACCACACCTCTGCCCTCTTCCACTCAGCTGGCCAGCCCCGCGCTCTCCTACTGGGACGCCAGCTGCCATCGAGTCCCTGCCAGCAGCCAGTGACCTCCTGGGCAGCTGCATGGGCCCTGGCCACATCCAGGCTGCCCTCCCAGGGAGGCTTGTGTTTCCGCACTCTCATCTGGGCCACTCCTGCCAGGCCCAGGTGGCCGGACGGTGGAAACCTTCCAAGTGCCCAATCTAGAGGAAAGAGGGCCCCCACCTCTGTGCCCACGAGAAGGCTCCAGGAGGGAAGAGGGAGCCCTGGGCATCGCACCCTACGGAGGTCCCTCCTTGGGCTGCCGAGTTCTTAACCAGCTCGTAATCGCTGGGGCTGGGGTGTGGCTCAGGGGTGGGACTAGCTGGGGGCTCCAGGTTCCACCCCTGGCACTGAAGCAAGAAAGGAATAAAGGAAAGGAAAAGCATCTTCACCCTCCTACGTACAGGACTTCTTTTTTGTTTTATTTTGGATTTTGTTTTTGTTTCACTGTAACGGTGTCATTACATAGGTCCTGCTGGCCTTGAACTCACTATGTAGCCCAGGCTGGCCTTGAACTCGGATGCTCCTGCCTCAGCCTCCTGAGTGCCGGGATTACAGGCCCAAACCACCACGCCCAGCTAGACGCAGCAGTCTGGGGGTAAGGGAGGTGTGTATGGAGAACCCAGCCCGGGCCTGTATACCGAGCTGCTCCCCGGCCGATCTTTTTTCTTTTTCTTTTGAGACTGCATTGTACCAAGTCTCCAAATTTCCCCGGCTGAGCTCTGACTTGGACACGCCTGCCTCAGCCTCCCACAGGGATGGAAATAAAGATCTGTGCCACCACACCAGCGCAGTACTTCAGACTCCATAGTCAGAGACAGGCTCTGGTCCCTGGGTCTAGATGCGGGGCACCCAGGGGACCCTGGAGGAGACATCCCTGACCACGTGAGCAGGACCCCACCCCCACATGGCTGTAAGCCACCCTCATTCTCCACCCCGTCCTACCTGCACACAGGCTGGAGTAGAAGCCCTCGCTCTTGAGCATGAGGAGCAGGGACCCCCAGCCCAGCAGTGGCGCCGAGAAGAAGAGATTCTCCAGCACGGCGGTGGCAGCCATCCACCAGCGCCGGCGGTAGGCCCGCTTCAGCGACGGGGCCATGCTGCCCGCGGCCACCCTGTGGAGAAGCCGTGTGAGTGCCTCTTACTCCAGAGGGCAGCCAGCACGTTAGCTTGAGACCCCTCGGCCTGCGGTGTCAGGGCTGCACGGGGCACCTAGCACCCTGGGGTCCAGCAGGCTACCGAGATGGCCCCACTGATCAGGCAGCGCCCAGATGCAGGAAGGGGTGCTGGGCGCCACAGTCACCAACAGCCAGCCTCTCCCACCTGGCCCCAGGGCGCAGAGCCCTCTATGGGGGGTCGGAACCCCCACTTGCTCGGGTCTCCAAAGGCCAACAAGGAGCCCAGTCTCTGAAGCCACAGCTGGCCCACGCTGCCGTCTCCAGCGTGAGGCAGGACCCCCCCCGGGGAGCCGCAAGAGGAGGAAGGGGCGGGCCTGGCGGCCAGGCCTAGAATCCCAGCACTCTAGCGGGCAGAGGCAGGAAGACCACGGGTTCCAGCTCACCCTGGGCAACTTGGTGAAAACCGAAAAGCACAGGGGCTGGAGGAACAGCGGCTGAGGCAGAAGGATTGCTGCGAGTTCAGGGCCACTCTGCTACACAGTGAGGTCAGGACCAGCCTGGACCACAGCAGGACAATGTCACGCACCATAACAAATAAATAAATGATAAAGGAGATGGGATTTGGCCCCCAGCATGAAGGCCCTGGCACGTCCACACACACACACACACACACACACACACACACACACACACACACACACACACTCCGAGCAAGGGGAAGTCAGAGTCCACCCCGTCCCCCTTCCCGGGGTCCCCCACACGAGAGGGGCGCGAGGCCACCATCTCTCCACACCACGCGCGGCCCGGCCCACCCGCAGTTGCCACGTGGAGAAGGCACGCGCGGCGGCCCCACTCGCGGCGCGGGCCCGCAGGAAGTCCAGCGCTGGCTCTCTGCGGGCGGGGAGGCGGCGGGGCTGGAGCGCGCGTGTTTACCAAGGGAGCGCGGGAGGCGATGGGGCGACGAGGCGCCCCAGGAGGGGACGGACCGGGCGGGGGAGGCGACCCGAGTCCCCGCGTCCCCGCCCCCGGGTCTCCTCGGTCCCCGAGCCGGGACATGAGTCTCCGATTCCGAGCTCCGTGGGGACCGCGGCACAGAAGGAGCGCAGTCCGAGGAGCCGGGCGCCCGGGGAGATCGCGGGCAGCGGCCGCGTGGTCGTCCCCATCGCGGGGCCCTGGCTCCCCGGCCCGCTCACCTCGGTGGCGCCCGCGTCCCCGCGTCCCCGCGTCCCCGCCGCGCTGCTCTCGCCGTCCCGCGGCCCGGCCCGGCTGCCCCACGCCGGGGTCCTTTGCAGGCGCTCCGCGGTGTCGCCTCCTCTGGCCTCGGAAGCGGCGGTGGCGCCAGGAGCCCAGGTCTCCCGAGATCGGCTCCGCGGGCACGCACGCCCCGCCGGCCAGTTCCCGGCGATATTTACACGCCCCGAGATGGGGCGGGGGCGCCCGGCCCGCCCCTCCCCCGGGTCGGGTTTCACGGCACGTGACTCGCCCCAGTGCTCCCGGGACTGTCCCGCGCCCAGTTGCCCAGTTGCCCAGTTGTGTGTGTGTGTGTGTGTGTGTGTGTGTGTGTGTGTGTGTGTGTGGTCAAGGCTGGGGGGCAGGGAGCCCCAAACCTTCAGGCTGAGCTACATCCCCAGCCCACTTTCTTAGTTCGAACTTTCAATCCCGCCTCAGCCTCCCAGACGGCTGGGATCACAGGCCTGCACCACCGCCAGCCCAGCCAAGCGGCCGGCCCCAGCGTCTTCCAGTCCCTACCCTCGCTTTCTCTTGGAAGCTAGATCCGGGATCGCAACAACGCCGGACTGGGCTGGCGGGGACAAACCTCTGTGTGGTTCCACTCTGCGTTGCTTGGGACTGCGCACTAGAAGTGTTTACTGAGGGACAACATGACGTGGATTTCATCGGAGTTCCCAGATTGGGAGTCCAGGACTTTGAAACGGCTTAGCCTGGGTTACCCGGGCCGCTGACTTAACCTCTCCGAGCTCCGTGTCCTTCTGCGGAGATTCGGGTACTGGATTTACCTAGCTGCGGGAAGGAGCAGGGAGTTAGGACCAGGGTTAAGGCTCAGGCGGCACTTGGCCTGGCCGGCCTGAGAGACGCTCATTGCTGGTGCTGTGGTGGCCAAACCTCAGAAGACCTGTGACCCACGCTCCCGGCTACCGAGTCAAGGGGTTCAAGCCAGTCTTCCAGCCTCCCTGAGCCTCGGGTTCCCTTCTTAGAGACAGAGGGCCTCATCCAAACCTCACAGCTGTTTGCAGAGGCAGAAACTCCGAGGCAGGTAGCCAGCAGGTGGTAGTTGGCCGCAGGATGCAATCAACTTGGGGCCTCCTGGCTTTCAAGTCCTGACCTCTCCTTTCCTCCAGCTGGAGCCACCACAGCAAAGGCTCAGAAGGCGGAGGGGCAGAGGCCCTCGCTGCCAAGGGCGCGGGCAGGCTCTGGCGGGTCCTCTAGGCCCGGCGGTGCAGACCTGGAGTCCCAGCAGTCTGGGAGGCTGAGGCAGAAAGATTCCAATTTAGAGAATCCTCTGGGCAATTTCGCAACTTAGTGAGACCCTGTCTCAAAATCAAAACTAAAAATAGGCTCAAGATGTAGCTCGGTGCAAATCCCCAGGGCCACAAAAAGAATTAAATCGAATTAAAAATAAGGAACGCAAAGGGAGAGACAGCCCTACGGCCCACTGGCACATAAGGCACACTTGTGAATCAGATCCTTCTTTGTGTGTGTGTGTGAGAGGTGAGAACACTGCAGAACCACTCTCTTAGCAGACTCCAAACACACGACACAGTACTACTAACTGCAGTCACGCTAGCTCTCACCAGAAGGACTTAAGGTGCAAGGAGGGGGGTGAAAACTTGCGCTAACCAGAAGGGGAGCTGGAAGAGGTCTGCCCTCAACCTCTTCCTTCCCTGCCCTCAAAGTCATTCCCCTCCCGGACTGTTCCGTGGACACCACCCATCACTTCCGCAGAACCTAAAACTGGTCTCCTGCGGGTGCCTAGTCGGGTCCCCTTCACAGCTCAGCAGACCTGAACATTGGCTCAAGAACCAGGCAGGGTCCAAACCCTGCTGTGGCTGGCAAGCCGTGCACCTCCGCCCAAGTCCCTCGTCCCCTGAGCCTTCCCATTCTTGCCTAAGGACGCGACCCACTCCCTTGTGTAAGCAATGGCTTACTCTGCCAACAAATAGAAATTATACCCACTGTAGGGGAAATGTAAGTCAAATGATCCAACCAGTATGGGAAACCTCTTGGCAGACCCTCAAATCGTCCGAGGAAGATTACCACTACCATTGTGAGTCCATTCCTGCAGACAGACCCAAGAGAGCGGAGAATGTGAGCCTGCACCGAAGTCATGCTCAGGGGTTCACGGCCATGCTGTCCCAACTGGCCCCCGAACGCACAGGAGCCATGCCCCACCTACAGTGAACACAGGCTCAGCCATGCCATCTACACTGTTACTCGGCCACCCAGACGAGGAGCACAGACGCGGGCTACAGCATGTGTGAATCCTGAACACATGCTCAGAACCCAGATGCCAGCTCAGGTATGTCTTAATTTGCAGGAAATACCTAACCAGGTCCAGCGGTGTTGGCTTGTAATCCCAGGACTCTGGGAGGGCCAGGCAGGAGGATCACAAGTTTGAGCCCAGTCTGGGCAACTTAGCCACTTAGTGAGACCCTGTCTCAAAACCAAACCTGAAAAGAGGGCTAGGGACATAGTTCAGCGTGAAGACCCTGGGCTCCATCTCCAATACCACAAAGAAGAAAACAGAAAGAAAAAAAAAGAAAGAAAGAAAACCCGAAATAGGGCAAAAAGGAGAAGAGTGGTGTCAGAGGCTAGCGGAACAGGGAGGTGAGGATGCGGCCAGTGGGATGGGCTCCCTGCGTGCTGAGCACGGTAGGCAGTTGGACAGTGGCCGTGGAGGCACACTGTGAACCGGCTACACTACACTCAACTGTGCATTTTAACAGAATGAATTTTATAGCATTTGGATTATACCTTGAATTTTAGACAAAAAATATTGACCCTTTTCCCGAGGGATTAGATGTTAAGTACAACCCAGGCCCTGGCTCCAGAGAACACAAAGCCAGTGAGACAGAGGCATCAAGGAGACAGAGTTACACGCGGTCTTGTCACCCACACGAGGTGCCATGGAGAGAACACACAAGGTGTGATCAGAAATGATGCTCTAATAAGGAAAGCCTAAACATCTGTCAGAAGCTGAGCATGCTGGCGCACACCTGCAATCCCAGCACTAGGGAGGCTGAGGCAGGAGGACTGACATGAGCATGAGGCCAGCCTGGGCTCCAGAGTGGGTTCACAACAAGCCTGGACTACAGAGCTGGATCCTGTCTCAATAAATAATAAACCAATAAATAAATAAATGGTCAGTGAAGGCCTCCTTGCTGTGAGTCCCTGACTTCGAATACATCCTATCTCCTGGCCACTTTGGAAGCAGCCCTGGAAATCCTTTCCCCTGAGCGTATCCGGCTGAGCTGTCATGGCGGCCTTGATGTCCTGAAACCCATTCAAAACATTGACCTTTTATTGTCACTGTGACTTTGGGGAAGAGCCGGAAGTCACCTGGTGCCAGATCCTGTGACTACCATGTACAAGGGGGACATGCTCATGTTTTTATGAGCCTGCATTTCCACTGGATGGCAGCAGTGTGTGAGAAGCATGGAAGCACCCAGGTGGAGGACCAGAGGGTGGCGGTCAGTGGGCCCCACTAGGCTCTGAGCCCATCAGGCGGAGAGTGACCCGGCTTCCCACTCCTGTGCCAGCCGCTCTGCCACTGTTGTCAGTGTCCACAATGCCACCATCCTCTGCCCGGGGCTTCCACAGGACCCTGGCATCGCCCCGTTGCGGCTCCCCACCTGTCTTTCCAAGACCATACTGCCACCTGTGGGCCTTGCCTTCTGATGACCTCTCATCTCCACCCACGGCATCCCCCGCCCTCCCAGCCTGGCCTCCCCCCACCCCCACCCCGCCTGTGACCCTCCGTCCACCAGCATAATCTGCCTGATTTAACTCCAGATGCTTCCCAGGACCTTTGGGTAAATGGCCCGAGTCCTGAGTCACCTGCGTCCACCTGCCACTCTCAGCCTCTGTCTCACCCGTGTCATAGTCACCTCCTTCACACCATGAGTGCTCCATGCCCTCACTCACCCCAGGTTCCTCCTGGGCCTGGACCTGCTCACAGTCCTGGCCAAGGTAACTCCTCCTTCATGTCCTGACGTAACGGTCACTTCCCTCACATGCCTGTTTCAAGCCGGCTGTAATGAGTATATGCCAGCGCTCTGGGAGACTGAGGCAGGAGGGTTGCAAGCTATGCAAAAATGAAGTAAATAAATAGCAGGGTATGACAGTGCGGGCCTGTCAACCCAGCACTCTGGGAGGCTGAGGCAGGAGGATCACAGGTTTGGGCTCAGCTTGAGCAATTTAGTAACTTAGCAAGACCCTGTCCCAAAATAAAAAAAGGGCTGAAGATACAGCTACATGTGAAAGCCTTGGGTTCAATCCCCAGTACCGAAAAATGGATGAATAAATAGGGACCAGAGATGTAGCTCACGGGTAGAATGCCCCTAGGGCTGACCCCCAGTACTACAGTATGGTTGGCAGGAGTGGACCTGATTGTCTGCAATAATCTGGCTGACCTTAGTGGAGCTCCCTTTGCGATCTGCTCTAGATAGCGTCAGACGGTCTCTTTGTTCCAGTTCACCCAAGGGTGTCTGCTTCCTCAGGCAGGTTCCATGGCACCAAGGTCAGACACTGCACCCTCTTCTTCCCACTCCCCCCAACCCTGCCCATCCCCCTCACCCTGGAGGGGCGGCCTTCCCTGAGCACCTGTCCTAGGTGACACTTCCCACGGATGTGAAAGCACCTGCTTCCACACCTGCCTCCCGTACTCCTGCTCCAGAACCTGAAACAGGGGGTGCTCTTAGAAGTCCCTCTGGGCAGCCCACACGAGCACTTACAGAACCGCCGGGACTGCCCACTGAATTCTGTGCATGCTGGCAATACGGCCGCAGCTCTGGGCAAGTTTTAAGTGGGTCTACAATCTGAAGAAGTTAAGAAACAGGAGGGGGACTTAGCAGAGAAGAAGGTCTGGGGGTGGGGACCATGGCAGGGGCAAGGAGGGGCGGGGACAGGGGTGATGGGGACGCCAGGTGCGCATGCACCAATTCCCCAAGATGACCGTCCACACGTACTGCAAACACGCACCAAGAAACTGGAATATTTCAACACATGAAAATTATATGCAATTAAAATTCCATATCTAGAGATAAAATTAATATTAAATCCATGAAAAAGGACTTTTCCATAAGCCAGGCATGGTGGCACATGCCTGTAATCTCAGGACCCTGGGAGGGTTATGTTTTTCTTCTGTGGGGGAGAGGAGGGAGATCGTTTCCTTTCTTTTTTCTCTTTCTTTCCTGCTTCCTTTACGTGGTAATGGAGATTGGGCCCCAGGGCCTTCACACCGGGCCTCATCCCCAGCTCATTTCTGATTTTTTATTTTCACGTAGGGTCTCGCTACATCACCAGGTTGCCCAGGCTGGGCTTCGTCTACGATCCCCTACCTCGGCCTCCCAGAGCACGGGCGTGACAGGCGGGGCCACAGGCCAGCTGTGGGCGCGGCCTTTGCCGGGCCCCGCCCCCTCTCCCCTGCCCCGTCACTCTCCTGCAGGGCTTCCTCGGTTGCTGGCCTCTCTGTTCACCACCAGAGGTCAGCGGAACTTTCCTGCTGATCAGAGCCCCTGAAAACGACGCAGACAAGGCCTGAGCTGTAAAAAAAACTGTTTAAGAAACCCTTTATTCAGAGTTCACTATGGACGGGGTGCTTAAAATGCTCAGTCTTATTTGATCTTCATAATCACCACAGGAAATCGTTATTGATAAATCTCTAGTGTAACCACTGGAAAATCTCTAACGGGATTTAATATCGAGAGTATTCGAGGTCCTAACCATTCTCCAAACCGAGAATTCCCTGGGAGCGCCACAGCTTAGTACGCTGGGCACTGGTAAGCCCCTGTGAGAAAGATGAAAGTCTCGGTACTGTAGTGCAGGGGTCCCCACGCCCCGCGATCTGTGGCCTCGGCAGCAGAATGAAGCTCCGCCTCCTTATCAGCACGCTCCTATCGGGTTCTAATGCCGCTTGTGACTGACAGGAGGTGGGGCTTTGAGCCCCTCTGCCCTCCTGGGGCTGCTGACCCAGCAAAGCTTCAGAAAGGTTGGGGGCCACTGCTGTAGACTATTTCAATACGGTAAAATAAACCATCCAGGCCATTCACACTCACTGGTACCAAGCTTTGGCAATGGTAACTTATTTTGGCAGCACTAGGGATTGAACCAAGGCACTCGACCGCTGAGCGACCCACTCAGCCCTCTCCCCTTCTTTTCGGTGCTAAGGACTGAACTCAGGGCCTTTGCACTGAGCTACACCTCCAGTCCATTTTTTGTTTGCTTTTGATTTCGAGACAGGATCTTTGCCTTACTTACTTATTCATTGCTGGGACACAGTACGCAGCACACACACGCGCGCACACACACACACACACACACTACTACTCATCTGCAGGGGAGAATTAGGAAGGGTGGGGCGGATCGCTGAGGGTGCGGCCTGGAGGGGCCGCTCTTGCCCAGCTTCTCCTCAAGCCTGATTCTTCCTCTTGTGATGCCCTAAGCCACTGTTCCTTCCCGCCACTGCCAGCTGCCCATGAATGGACTGAGCCCTTCGGGAACTGGGAGCTAATATAAACCTTTCCTGCCTTAAGTGTAGGCGGTGGGTATTGTCTCAGCAACAAAAGCGTGACTAAGAGAGAAATGGTCCACACGACTATAGAGATGAGGGTGGAGAGGGAGCTGGGGAAGCACGCGCCAGGACAGCAAATCTGGCTCACCACAGCCAGGCCGGGTCCTTGGGAGGTCTTCCAGGTGTGTCCTGGGGAGGGCTGCACTTGGGAACCAGCCTCAGTTCCCGGGCCCTCTGCAGTACCCACCTCCGGGGCCTCGGGCTCTTACCTTGCCTTGGGGCCTGCAGGAGGCGCTCCCCTTGTTCCTGCCTGTGGGTCCCCAGAGCGAGTCCGGGCACCAGTGTGTCGCTCAAGGCCCTTGCAGAATCCCTGGCTCTGCGTTGCTGTCAGAGCCGTTGTCCAGTGGGGTCTCGTGAGTGGAGCTGGGGGAAGAATGAGCCCAGTGGGACCCTACGGTCCCTTTCCCACTGGCACCATGCCCCTCCATGTCCCCACACAGTCCCCACCTCCTCCCTGCCACCTGAAACCCCTGCGCCCTCCCTGCCTCCGCAGCACCCCAGCCCTGCCATGTCCTCCCGCAGTCCCCCTCTTGGTCCCTCCGCATTCCCCCCATCCCCACCTCAGCCCCCGCGCAGGGCTCAATCGAACCCCCAGGGTCACGGAGGGCGAGGAAACGTCTCCGGAGCTCCTGAGATTCCATGCCGTCTCCGCCCTGTGGAGCCCGGATCCTGGGAAGCAAGCATTGAAGTCGGGTTCTCATCGTGGTTGGAGGGGTCGTCGGGAAACGGGCTCCACCAGGCCCGCTAGGAGCGCCAAGCCTAACGCTAGAGGGCGAGGTAGTCCGGGTCGGGCTCCTCTGAGGCCCCGCCCCCTGCCCGCCTTCCCGAGATCCCGCGCCTAGTGCGCCTTCCCGAAGCCCCGCCCCCTGCTCTTCTTCCCGAACCCCGCCCCTGCTCGCCTTTGGGAAGCCCCGCCCACTGCTCGCCTTCCCGAGATCCCGCCCCCTGCCTTCCCGAGATCTCACACCTAGCGCGCCTTCCCGAAGCCCCGCCCCCTGCCCGCCTTCCCGAGATCTCACACCTAGCGCGCCTTCCCGAAGCCCCGCCCCCTGCCCGCCTTCCCGAGATCTCACACCTAGCTCGCCTTCCCGAAGCCCCGCCTCCTGCACGCCTTCCCGAGATCCCGCGCCTAGCGCGCCTTCCCGAACCCCGCCCCTGCTCGCCTTTGGGAAGCCCCGCCCCCTTCTCGCCTTCCCGAGGCCCCGCCCCTTGCAGGCAGTTCGATCGCGAGGAGGACCAGGGCTCGCGGTGCACGTGGGAGCTGCGCCTTGAGGCAGGCGCGGCCCGACGCGGACCCTGCGGAGCGCCGAGAGGGCAGCCGGCAGCGCTCGGAGCTCCGGCCCTTGGCGCCAACCCTCACCATCTTCGGCTCGCCTGACTTAGGTCCGCAGTCACTTGCACTTTCCCGACCTGGCGGAGCCTCACCCGGGCCACGGAGGCCTCCAGTTTAGCCCTCGTTACCGGCCACCTGTGCGGGGCGTCCCTCGAGTCCGGGCCGATCTGGGGTCGCGAGGAACCCGCGAGCTCCCGGGGACCGTGGCTTTGGCACCCAGCGCCATCTCCTGGGCCCGGAACCTGGCCTACGGGTCCTGGGGCAGCTCGCCGCCTTGCCTCAGGCTGTCCGCCTCGCTCCGTGGCCCAGGTCCCGGGATCCCAGCGACCCTGTCTCCACCCGAGCCGGGCAGGCAGCGAGCCTGCGCCTCCAAGTCGAGTCGGGTGCCGCCGCAGCTCCGGGACATCTGTCCGGACAGCCACCCTCCGGTGTTCCGTTGTCTCCGCCAAAAAACGTCCCCAAGGAATCGGCGACAGGCCCAGCATCTGCACCTTGTCCTCTCCTCCTGGCCATTGCTCCCGCGACTCCCCCAGGCTCCGTCTTCCCGGGGTTCTTCCACACCACTGGCTCCCCTCGCCCAAGCTCCTGGCCTTCTGCAGCCTGATCCTCAACACAGGGGTCTCTGAGCGACCTCCAGGGGTCCCCCTGCCCTCAGCAGCGTGGGATCCCAGGTCCTCTGGCATAGTGGCTGCAGGTCAATGATCCCGAGAGGGCCACCACTGTCCCTGAGGAGGAGCCTCCCGCCCCGCAGCTCCCTTCCCTTCCCCCTGGGGGCTCCAACGGCCTGAGGGACCTGGCCATGACCACCCTGCTGCGGAGCCAGGTGGCTGGGGAAAGAGGCCAGCACCAGCTGGGGTCAAAGGCCGCACCACCATGCTGAGCTTACTGGGTCAAGGCAGACCTTCCAGACTGCAGAGTCCCCCGTGCTCTGGCCCCTCAGCCAGTGTAGCCAGACCCCATAAGTCCCTGGTTTGCCCGACTGGGCACCGAACCGGGGCCTTGTCCAGGCCAGGGGAGCCCAGCTGCACCCCCAACTTCATCACCAGCTTTTGAGAAGGTGATTCAGTTGCACAGCTGTGTTCCCAAGACCAGAGTCCCAGTATCAAAAGGTAAAATGTCCCATTCCTGATGCCGAACTACTGAGTTTCCCAGGAGGCCCCCGCTGTATTTCCGTCGGCCTCTGTCCATCCGCACAGGTGATGACTTCGACCTATCAGCACAGCCCGGTGCTCGTCCATCAACAGCTCCTGGGTCTGCAGTGCCTCACAGCAGTTTAACTGGGAGACTTTCTCTCATGCATAGAATGTCCATTCCTCCCTCCCTCCTTCCCGCCCTCCTCCCTTTCAGTTGCATACGATTTACCAGCAAGTCAATGCACCAGTTTTTTTCCCTCATTTATTTCTACTGGTATGTTTGTGATACACCATCATCACAACCAAGGCGTGACTTGTTCATAGACACGGCGTCCCGCTCACTTTCAGCTCCTCTTGCCCGGCCCTCTCCCCCCTCCCCATCGCCACAGTGGATCACAGTTTAACCAGCTCCTTATGGGCAGACTTTTACACCCTAACCAAATGCTGCCTAATCTCATCTTTTGCTTAAATTACAAACATTGGAATAAAAAATTCATCCGTATCCAAGCAGAATCAATTCCTAGAAGCAGATTTGCTGGCCCATAAGGTATGTGCGTTTGCAATTTGGAGATTGCCAAATTCTCCTCCTTGGAGCCGGGTGTGGAGGCGCGAGCCTGCGATCACAGCGCACCAGGGCTCAGGGGCCGCGCGCCAGCCCAGCCCGCCCCACGCCATGCAGGGGTTTGGGACTTCAGACCTCTCGTGGCCAAAATAGGTTCCTTGGCCAGCCCAGCTCCTCCCTCACCGAAGGGCTTCTGATCATCTGGGGAGACAGGGCAAGAAATCCAGGCAGAAAGTACCACAACACACCTGGCATTGTCCACCAAGCCACAGGAGACCACAGGAGGCCTGAGACCCTGGCGGCCATGCCCTTTACCTCCTCATCTTGCAGCCGGGCCTGGCCTCTGCCCTCCTCATGGCCACCGGGGCCCCATCCCCCGGAGCCAGCCCTGCCTCCCTGAGGGATGACTGCTCTTCCCTACCCCCAGCTGCCCCATGGCAGCAGGAAAGCGTCCTGATCCGTTCCCAGCACAGCAGAAGTACCGCCAGCCTGGAAAGCACTGCGAGACCGTTGTCACCCCCTGGACCTCCACCCCTCCAGCCTTTGCCAGCGGGTGCCCTCTCTGGGCCAGGCCCCCAGCTCATCCAAAGCAGCCACCAGCAAATTTGATGAGGTACCCATGGCAGAAGCGGAGGCTGTGGCTGGCTGTGGCACAGCTGCCCAAGGTGAGCACATAACCACGACCTGCAGGCTGGAGGTGAGCGGCCGGCCTTCTTTTCCCAGCACCCAGGAGTCCAGGGTTTTAACTCCCAGCCCCGCCCAGGGAAGTCAGGTAGGGCAAGCTGTAGCTAGGGCGGCCACCAGCTATCCCCTTCCCTCCCACCTAGTGTGTGCCTGCCTTCCCCCACTTACTCAGAAACTGCTCCACTTGGGTGGCCCTGATGGCCTGTGCCCGGCTGTGGGCAGCAACTGGCTGCCCTCTTGAGCAAGGGCTCCAGGGTGGCACAGTGGTGGAGGTACTGCCAACTTGCCACTCCACCCCCAGCCCAGGCTCTGGGCCAGCTCACCTGTAGGAATAATGTCTTCAGCCATCCAGGTGGAATCTGGGGCCCCGGGTAACCCTGAGTAGCCCCCATCCCCTGTGAGACACATTGCTGGCATTCTTACCCTGTCAGGATGCTGGGTGGATCATGGGCTGGTGCAGGGTCCTGGCACTGCCAAGACGCAGGAGCTCTGCAGGGCCAGTGGCTACTTTGTCCTTCCCCTGGCCTGTCCCCAAGCCTCCCACTGCACCTGTAAAGGGCCATCATGCCTGTGCCACGGGGACCCAGACCTGGGACACCCTCCTACACCCTACCCTCAGCATCGCTGACCACAGCCAGGAAGATGCGCACAGTAGCCGGCCCAGTTGTGGCCATCAGCTGCTGTGATGGGCTGTTAGCACTACCTCAGTGGTGGTGAGCGAGTCTGGACCCACCCCAAGCTCCTACGGGCAGGAGGGCCCAGTCTATCCTCAGGCTGTCCTGTTTGCTGAGCACTTCCTAGGGAGATGCGAACACCAGGGTCTGTTCCCCAGAGGGGCACAGTAGCAGATGGGCTAGGGGACCACTGCTCCAACACTCAACTTAGTGAGACGGGTTGGCCGGAGATCCTTACAGGAGTGGGTGGGCCATACCCACGGAAGAGCAGGTGACAGCTGTCTACAGGAGCCCGAATGGGCAGTCACACCACCGCAAAGCTCACCCCAGCACAGATGGCGACTCGCAGAGACTGACACCAGGAGCTGGCCTTCCTGGTCAGTGGCAATCAGAGAGGCTGTACGCTGCTCCAGGGGCTGGCCCTCCCGGTCAGCGGCACTCAGCCACTCTGCTCAGGCACAGGATCTCCATGCAGGTCCGTGGACATGCGCCATAAGCCACAGGGGATGCCACCAGCAGGTCCCACCCTGGTGGCTGAAGCCCCGCCCAGCCCCTTCTATTCTTACACAGCACAGCACACCGTGAGCTGCCCCGCTCCCTCCAGCAGGGTCTGAAGCTTCACAGCCACTTCCTCCCCCTTTAGGCCAGCTTTCCCCTGGACTGGAGTGGCTGCGCCCAAACCCAGCAGGTCGTTCATTCTGTACCACTCCTCACGGGACGTCCAGATGCAGAGCTGTGTACGTGTCCCCTGGGAGAAGGGACAGAGTCAGAGGTCACCAGGGAGAGGCTGGGGGCTCAGTGCACCTGGAGACCTAGGGAGGGGGGCACAGGTGAAGCAGACAGAAACAGAAGGTCCAGCCCACCCAGGAGGGCTTGCCAAGCCACCCACAGGACTCTCACACCCACCTCCGAGGGCCTCCCTGGCCCCCACCTTCCCTTCACCCTGACTCTCCGTTGCTGCTTGTGGTCACGCGGTATCCCATCCATCCGTGTACCTGAAGGAGCACGGTGCGGCCGAGGGGGAAAGCAGCTACTGTGGAATTTGGAAGAGCAGAAGCACAGTCCTGGCGGATCCAGGGGTGGCGGATCCAGGGGTGGCGGATCCAGGGGTGGCTCCCTGCTGTCAGCCTTCTGCTGTGGCCCTCTTCCGTACGCGAGTTCATCCTGGTCCCCTTCCTTGGGACGCTGGGCTCAGCACACAGACGGTGCGCTGGGGTGCTGGCTGCTACCTTGCCACGCACAGGTGTGAACCCGGCCCAGGTGTTGGGCGGGGCCCACGATGCAGGTGTGGCGGGCAGCAGGTGGACCAGGCCCGCACCTGCCTCGCAGAAGCTGCTGCAGTAGCAGCGCCCAGGCAAGCCTGCGCGAACACCTTAAGGAGCCTTTCCACACCCGTTCCCTGCCTGGCGGAATTCCTGACGTCCTCGCCCGCCCCGCAGGGAGGTGCGGCACCTCCTTCCTGCCACTCCCCGCTGCCAAGCAGGACTTGCAGAACTTTTGCGGAATTGGTCAAGGCGTCGCAGACTTGCGAGCCCGCACCGCCACCTGCTGGCCCAAGTATGTACTTCAGCACCTAAAAAAAACCCGAGCCTTTCTGGGCAGATTCCCTAGGAAAAAAGTTTTGGGATGGGAAATGGGCGTGGTGATGCACGCCTATAATCCCAGAATTTGGCAGGCTGAGGCAGGAGGTTACCCTGATTTTGAGGTCACATGGCCACCTCAAGACCAGCCTAGACTACAATGCAAGACCCTGTCTCAAAGAAAAAGTTTAATAAGGAGCCATGTGGTGTGTCCATATCCCACAAAACTTAGCAGCAAGAATAGGTACTTTTGCTTGAGTTTTGTTTTTGAAGTACTGGGGATCAAATCCAGGTGCTTTTCAGCAAGCTACATCCCAGCCCGTTTTTTATTGTCAATATATATTCTGATATATATATATATATATATATATATATATATATATATATATTCTGCCCACGCTGGACTTGAACTTGAGAATCCTCTCATCTCAGCCTCCCACAGGGCTGGGATGGCAAATGTGTGCCCCCACGTGGGGCTGAGCTGGGTTTTCTTCTTTTTTTCAAGACAGTATCTTGCTCTGTAGTTAGTCCAGGCTGGTCCCAAAGTAAGCGCAAATAACCCAGGCTGGCCTCAAACACATCACTATCCTCCCGCCTCAGCCTCCCAAGCACTGGGGTTACAGGTGTGCACCGGCACACCCAGCTGTGAGCTCTTGCCAGGCTCTAAGTGTTTCTGTTGCTACTTTTTGCGACCGCCAAATGAGGGGGTCATGCTCATTTCATGGGTGGGGTTAACGGAGACACAGGGCAGCCGAATGGCTCACAGCCTGGCTTGAACCTGCACCTGCAAACCCCCAACTGACGCCCCTCTCTATACCCCGGCTCCACCTCCAGCAACCTCCCCAGACCGTCATTCTCCTCAGTGGCTCAGGTATCAGCTAGTTCCCATCTGGATGACCCTAATGACCTCATTCGGAGTCAGGCTGCAGTCCTTGGAAGGCTGTGGGCAGGACCTGGGCCTGGCCTGCAGTGCGGGGCCTCATCACATGCCCGCCCTGAGGGTCCTCTGCCAGCATCGCTGGCCCAGGCACACGGACGGATGGGTTACAGCGTGACCACAAGCTGCCTCCAGTGAGACAGGACCCTAGTCTGCGCAGAGCCCCAACCCAGGTCCCTTCTCACATCCTGACAGTCGTGGAACAGGAGGCTGGCTCTCTGCTTCCTACACCTTATCTCTGAGGCGTGGTCAAATGCACGGTGAATGTTCTTACCACAATGAAACACAATGTCATGAATCTCCCACCGAACCCTCCCTCCCTTCAAACCCATCCAACTCGCCACTCTGAAGCGGCTCTGAAAGCCCTCTCCGAACAGTCTTCACGAGGTGTGATTTTAAAAATCCAATTTGAGCACTGCTACTGACTACTGCTGAGTGCCACCTAACAACAACGGCAGGCTCCTGAGAACACGACGCCTGTCCTCACCCACCACCGTCCCCGGATCTGGCACCATGCAACTGCTGATCCTTCCCCAAAGTCAAAATGATCATGAAAGAGAAACGTTTAGAACGGATTTAGGATGTTGGGGCAGCCATGGGAGCACAATTAAAGACACTCAGGGGCAGGGACGTCCAGAGGCTTCAGAGCGGCAAGAATGACGGGACACGTGTGCTCAAGGAGAGTGTGGTACTTCAGGGAGTCAGGGCAGTATGTTGTTAATACACTTTTAAAATGTAAACATTCCCCTCTTCTAAAAATCACACCTCACACCTGCTGCCTATCCCAGAAGTCCTTCCTTTCTCTCCCTTGTGGAGACTCCAGCTGCCTCCACCCAATTGTTTTTAAAATATTCCCTGAGCCTTCCACACCCCAGCCAGGCGTGTCCAACCGTGGCCCAGTGTTTTTTGTCCTTGCCTAAAAACAGAGCAGAGAAACTGTCCTGGGCCACATATAAAACTCTGAATACAGTGAGTGTGCGTATGTAAGTACTAACACCTGTGTCCGTTGATGGGATTATGTCAACTTGATGGAATTAGGACCCACACCTCCGTTAGGATTAGGATTTGTCAGCCACCCTAGACTGGGGGCTCAAGAACTTGTCGGGATTAGAGTGTGAGGGATTTGTGGGCTGGCCAATGAGAGAGCACCCACCCATACGTGGGAGGGCCAACTGGAACTCCAATGGTATAAAACTGTTCCAGCTCTTCCTCTGGGAAAGCTCTCGCCTTCGCGATTGTCTACAAACGCCACAGGTCGTCAGCACAGATTCGCTCCAGTCTCACCTTGTGCCTGTCTGCTGCTGCCCTTCAGTCACCAGTCTTCACCTGCGATCTACAGCAGATTCTCACCTCACCGGCTGTTCTGCAGTCCCGGATGGGAGATCTGCTGCTTGGCTGAGCAGCCGTCTTGGACCACCTCTACCATTGGACTTGTAAGCCTTCCTAATAGACCCTATTGTGCTAAGATCTGTAAATTCTGTCTTTTGAAAGGAACCCAAACTAATACAACCTCTTTTTGGAATCTTTCATGGCTACAGGAACAGCTAAGTGGCTACAGTGCTTGTCTAGCAAGCGCAAGACCCTGAGCCTGATTCCCCAGCATCACATAAACTGGAGGAAGGGAGGGGTGGGGGTGGGGTCCACGCTGATAATCCTAGGACTCTGGAGGCTGAGGGCTGCTGTAAATTCAAGGCCAGCCTGGGCTACATAGTGAGTTCAACACCCAAACAGACTATGGAGCAATACTTTATCTCAAAACAAACACCAACAAAAAATCAAGAATTTTCATTCAAGGGCAAAATCCCCAGCAGGCTGCTAGGAGGACACCCCTGCGGTCCAGGAGAGGACGTTAGTGTGCACTTTCTTCTGTTAACTCATTTACTCCTCACAAAAACCCTGATGAGCCCCATTTCAGAGATGGGGCACTCAAAGGCAGAGAGGCGCCCCGCTCAGGGTCACCAGTGGTGGAGACCAGGTACACACCAAGCCTACTTACCTTCCGCACCGTGCAAACCCGCAGAGCTGCCCCCGCTCAGAGGCTGCCGCTTCCTCATTCCCAGACGCCAAGCCCACTGTCCCACACACGTGAGGTGCCGGTACACTTGCTTTAATATATATATATATATACACATACACACACGCATATACACACACCCGTAGGCAGCTGCACGCCCGGTGCCGGCCAGGCGCCAGGCCAGCCAGCCCGCACCTCACGGGGGCCCCGAGCCCTGTTGCACCCTCTTCATCAGCTCCTCATCCTGCATCGACAGCTCTGTCAGCTTCTTGCCCATCCGCTCGTGGATGTCCAGGTACTTGGAGACACACCGGTCCAGGCACACGGATTCCCCCTTGGACAGCTCTGCTTCCTTGTAGTGGGGGGGCACGCACTTCCGGTGGCAGGCACTGGTCATTCTGGGGAGAGGGGGGAAGTTACATCAGCAGCAGCCTGTGTCGTTCCAGAGACCCGCAACACTTCCTGCTGGCTGCTGGACACCCCTGGGAAAGCAGTGTAAGTCTTTGGTTAAAATTCCTTCGTCTCCGGAGGTTCCTGAGAGACTTGTTTAGGCCTGTGTGTGTCGACCAACAGGAGCCATCTCTTAAGGACTGGCTGTGTGCCGGCCATCATCCTAAGTGTACAGCAGTGCTACACAACCTTTTTGGCACCAGGGACCAGCTGCGCAGAGGGGGAGTGACTGTCACCCTCCCAGATCATCAGGCACTCGACTCTCAGGAGCGTGCAGCCGAAATCCCTTGTATGCACGGTTCACAGTAAAGCGTGCAGTCCTACGGCCGAGCCGCCAGAAGGCAGAGCTCAGGTGGCAGTATGAGCGACAACTGCATGCTGGCCTGCCACTCACCTCCTTCGTGTGGCCCAGTTCCTAACAGGTCACAAACCTGTACTGGGCCGCGGCCAGGGATCTGAAGACCTCTGCTTTAAGAGACTGTGACACAATTCTTGCAGTAACCATGTGGGATGGAGCAGTTACTATGCTCACTTAACAAATGGGGAAATTAAGGCGCAGACAGGCTCAGCAGCCTGCCAGGGCTCCCACAGAGCCACACACTGACTTCCCAGTCAACATTTAAACCTCACTGCAATTTACCATCCATGACAAACCAGCCAAAAGAGAAGGCCTCCACGGCGCTCCCCCGTGTTGGGCTCCGCCGCATTTGATACCTACCGTGTCTCCACAGGAAAGCACTGTCTTTCAGTCTACTTAAGAGACGCAGAAGCGAACCGTGAGACTCCACATACCTTGCCCAAGGAATGAAAAACTGAGGGGCAGTGCGGGGAGCTGGTTTCAGGGCAACCCAAGCATGTTACGTTTACCCTGCACTTTGTTTCTATTCTATTACTTTGTAAAACATAATGGAGAATAATGCAACATCCTATAAAGCATAATCAGTGGGGCCCTGGGCGTGTTTTCCTACACCTAGATGACGGCCCTCCGGGACGCAGCGTCTCTGCACTGCCAGGCTCTGCCGACGTTCCCAGCTCGCACATCGCTGCCTCAGCTCGTCCGGGATCACATTCTCACAAGGACTGTGCAACCCGCAGCCTCATTGGCCACAGTTCATGGGAGGCTTTGTGCTCCTGTGAAAATCCAGCGTCACTGCTGCTCTGGCAGTCATGCGAGCAATGGTGCATAACCTCCTGCTCTGAGGCCTGGTCCCCAACAGGCCACACACCAGTACAGGTCCACCGCCTGGGGCCGGGGACCACCACACTACTGCCCCCCACTGTATGGATCCAGGAGAAGGGACAGTGGGGTTGTAAGTGGCAAGGGATACGGGTCCCCAGAAACGAAGAGGTTACTGGAAAGCAGGATTATAGGAATAACTCCTCCCACTCCGAACTACTTAATGAATAAACATTAAGAAGCTAAAAGGAAACTACTTAAGGGTGGGCTTCGGCAGTCGCTTAAAGGTATAGAACCTAGCAACCAGCCTTAGGGACTAAGATGTTTAGGGCAGGGCAGCCCCTTACCCAGCTCAACTATAAAAACCCCTAGACAGTAGCCACTTGGGCAACCCAAGTTTTCTGATTAGGAAAAGCTGTACCCTCCTCCTTCCCCCTTCTATCTTTCTTTCCCCTTCTGAAATTTTCCCAACAAAGTGCTCTCTTCACAACCTGCCTCCCGTCTTCCACGACATACTCTTCAAGTCTGTGGAGACAGCAACTCAGCACGGAGACACAACGGAATCAGGGCCTGACGTTGCCACCACTAACAAATCTAATGCAATGTACTTATCATCTGCCCTTGGTGGACAGGTGTCTCACGTGCAGCCTGGGGCTATTACAAATACTGCTGTGCTTTTTTAAAAAAAAGACATATATAAAATTTGTGGCAAGTATAACGTTCAAAGAATAGAACACAGTGGCATAGGCCTTGTCATCCCGGCACTCTGGGAAGCTGAGTAGGAGGGCTCCAAGTTCCAGCCCAGCGTGGGGAACTTAAGGAGACCTTGTTTCAAAATCAAAATCAAAACTTAAAAAATGGGCTGGGGATGTAGCTCAAGGTGACGGCCCTGAGGTGGATCTGCAGTACCAAAAACAACCTACTAAACTGACATCTCAAAAGGCAAAAAATGTCCAACTATTCTTAGAAACTAACCAGAACCTGGACTGGTGCTTCCCGCTCGCCTCTTCACGCCACTCCCGTCCCATCCAAACGCTCAAATCCTTCAGGTAACCCCACCTGCGCCCACATTAGCCCCAGCCAAGGGCGGGCACGAAGGGCGGGCACCGAGGGCGGGCGAGCCTGGGCTCCCTCCCCTGAGGAAAGCGTCTGTTGGAACCAATCGGCTCCGCGTCGGCCAGGAGGCCCAGGACTCGCGGCCCCAGGCAGAGCAGTGCCCGGCGGCCCGTTACCTGTTGTACATGTCCGCCATCATCTCCACCTCCAACTCCGCCGCCAGCTGCTGGGCCCTGAGCGGGTCCATCGGAGCCCGGCGCCGTAGGGGAAGCTCCTTGGGGTCTTCTAGGCCTGGGGACGACACAGCGGTCAGCAGCGACTCCTCCGGGCAGGCGTCCTACCCCGGGGCAATCGGGGCGTCGGCCCAACAAGGGCCACAACTCCAGGGAGCTTAACCGCCCGTGAAAACGGAGACCAAGGACAAGCGCCTCGCCCGAGGGCATTCAGGAGGGCACTGGGGGACTGGAAATGGAGCCCGGGAGCCCAGGAGCGCCGTTCCCTCGAGTTCAGCCTTATCTGGGAGAAGTTAGGGAGACCCGCGGGAACCCTGAAAACTGGGGGCCTAGACCCCCTGGGGACCTGGGAATGCGACCCGGCTCAAAAGGCTGCACCACTGAAACAGCGACGCCCTCACGGGGTCGCGAGGTCCGAGGCCACAGCTCACTCACCACTATCCCGGGCGCCGCCGACTTCGGCCAAAGACTTGGGACTTGCCTAGTGCCCGGGCAAGCTACAGCGTAAGCACGTGGGTAATTTCCGGGAAGGAAGTCCCGCCTCTTCTTTGACCCGGAAGGAAATATCCACAGCGAGTTGCTGGGAAACCGGTTACCATAGAGAGGGAGCCGCCGGCCGCCGAAATGGAAGGCGACTTTCACAGGCTAGAGGGGACGCCAAAGTACCATAGAGCCCGGAGTGTGGTGCAGAGCGTCTGCAGCCTAGCTAGCTTTCAGGTTCCTGGGGGACGTGGAGGTCGAGTGTGTGGTGTAAGGTGGGGCGGGGTGGCTGAGATCTGTGACCTCTCCCCACCCCAAAGAGGGACTGGTTAACGCGTGAAGAAGGAATAACGCCCGCGTTTTGGGGGTTCTGGGGACCGAGAACAGAGCCTCTCCCTGAGCTACATCCCCAGCCCTCTTTTTTTTTTCTCCAGACAGCATCTTGCTCTGTAGCCCAGGCTGATCCTGAACTCTCCGTGTAGCCCTGGCTGCCCTTGGACTCCCGGCAATCCTCCTGCCTCGGTCTCCAATGTTAGGTTTACAGGCGAGAGCCTCCATGCCCAGTGTTTGTGGTGCTGGGGAATTGAACTCAGGGTCTTGAGCTGTGTAGGAAAGAGCTTTAATCGCTGAACTATTTCTCCAGCCCCCTTTCTTTTTTTTTTTCTTTCTTTCTTTCTTTTTCTTTTTTTGAAACAGGGTCTCACTGCAGCCCAGGCTGGTCCTGAACTCAGTATGGAGCCCGCGCTGGCCTTGGACTCATGGCAGTCCCCCTGTCTCAGCCTCCTGAGTGCTGGGATGACAGGTGTGCGCCACCACGCCCAGCTTATGGGGAATTGAACTCGGATGCGTAGCACTTGACAGCGCAAGCGTTTTAACCGCTGAGCCGTTCCTCCAACCCCGGAGAAGGTGTTCTACTCACTTCTGTTCTAAGCCATAAAAGATGAGCAATTTCGGCGGCCACCAGAGCCATCCGATGCATTGGAGAGAGGGAGAGGAGAGGTTGCTGAGCTCTTCGAGTTTAAAAACAATGTGTGTCTGACGTGCCCTATCCCCTGGAAGGGGAGGCAACAACCACAAAATCTCCAGATCCTCCTTCAGCCTCCAGATTGCTGGGATTGTAGGTGTGTGCCATCACGAGTGGTTTTACCAGACCTAGACTAATCTTGCAAGGATGTATTGCCCACTGGAGAAGATGGACAGCATATTTTACATATATGGTCATCGTTAGAGTTTTGCAACCGTGCAGGAGGGTTCTGACATAGGAGGCAAAGTGTGCAGGGGCCAGAGCCCAGGCCTCACAGGAGCTGAGTGTGTGCCCCACCCAGGGCATGCCCACTCCCATGCTGTCCTGATTTCAGACATAGACCCTAAGATCTCATCTTTGTCACAGCCTGTGCCCTCACGCCATGCACCCCTGAAAAAAACTGTGGCAAGGAGGAACATAAAAAAGAGGCAGCCTGTGCCAGCCGTCACCACGCGGAGCCGGTCAGCCCTTGGCTGCGCCGACCCTGAACATGGTGGTTTCTTGTACACTGCCATTTCGAGCAGTTTCTCCAGAAGATAATCCAAGTAGGAGCCTTGGCAGAGACGCCATCACCAAGGAGAGGGGCAAAAGTGCCATCACTGTAACTCCCGAGCTGCCTTCTTCCGGCAGGTATTTCAGATATCTCACCAAAAAGTACTTGAAGAAGAAAGCCTCCGCGATTGGTTATGGGTAATGGCCAACAACAAAGTGAGTTACAAATTATGTCACTTCCAGTTAGCCAGGATGAAGAAGAGGAAGGTGAAGATTAAAACACTAGTGACTGGAATGTTTTTTATGAGTTCTTGAATAAAATTTGGGCACCAAAACACACACATGACTGGAGGAATATTACAGTGGTTAGAGCACTTGCCCTACAAGCACAAGGCCCTGAGTTAGATTCCCCAGCACTACATAAACTGAGCATGTTGTGCACACCTGTAATCCCAGAATTTGGGAAGCCGAGGCAGGAAGATTGTGGTGAGTTTGAGGCCACCTGTGCTACGCTGTGACTTTAAGACCAGCCTGGTCTACAGAGCAAGACCCTGTCTCAAAAGGTAAAAATAAAAACTATAGAAACAAATTAAAAGATAATGTAAGTAAAGCAACTAGTCCACGGCAGAGAATTCTATAGAAATCATTTTCTCAGGCTTTTTGGGGGCAAATTTAAACATAGAAAAGCAGAGAGCATGGTTTACTGAACTTCCATATATATCCCTGGGACTTCACGATTGTTAGCGTTTGGCCATATTTTTTTCATCTATTTTTAATCTCTAACAGATGAAATCTTTTTTTTCCCCTCAAAAATGTTATTTTTTTATGCCCTCGAAATTATAGTAATTCCTTTTTTTCCCCCACTGATGTGGACTGACCCAGGGTCTCACGGGCTGGGCAGGCATCCTACCACCAGAGCTACAGCCTCAGCCCCATAGACGTCATTTCTTAGTGTAACTGGATACAATAATTTTGTGTAATTTCTCCAGAATGGCTTGCTTTTTTTTTTTTTTGCACTGGTGATTGAACACAGAGTCTTCACACTGAACTACATTCAGAGCTTTATTTATTTATTTATTTAGAAACATGATATTGCTCAGTAGTCCAGGCTGATCCTCGACTCATTATGTAGCCCAGGCTGGTCTCAAACTCAAGCAATCCTCCTGCCTCAGCCTTCAGAGTGCTAAGATTACAGGTGACCCCACCATACCTGGCTTTTATTTTTAATTTTTGAGTGAGGGCCTCGCTAAGTCACTAAAAGAACCAGATTGGGCTTGAATTTGGGATCCTCCTGCCTCAGCCTCCCAGAGGGCCGTGCTGTGGTTACAGGCCTGGGCCACTGGAATTATTATCACTATTATTTTGTTTTTGTTTTTGCAGCATCAGGCCAGGCTCAGCCGCGGCAGAGGAGTCACACTTGGTAGGCCGGGCCCAGGGACCCCATCTCTTTCCTTCTCCCCACCCGTCGTGAGCCCCCAGACACATCCCCGCCTGGCGACCAGCTGCCGCCCCGCGCCCGCCCCGGCCCCCACCCCAGCAGCTGCAGTGTCTGAGGAAGAGGAAGGACGCTGGGAGGGAGAGGAGGGGAGCGCAGGAGGCCCCGCCCCGCTCCCGGCGCCGCTCGGGTCGGGGCAGCATGCACGAGAAGGTGATCAGGGACGATGCTGCTGGCCTCAGGGTGGAGGGGACACGCGTGATTGAAAGGGACCACCTGTCATCTTCAGGGAAACCCGAGCCTCCTCCGAGTCCAGGGGAGAGTGTTGTACAGCGACAGTGTAAACAATGCACCTCGGGCGCTTGGCCTCCTGGGGCGGGGGGTTGGGAAGGGGACCCGAGCTGGGACAGAAGCCACTGGGCTTAGAGGCAGTGCCCTGCGTGGGACGAGGCAACAGCCAGCTCCCACGCCGCAAGCAGAGCCCGCAGGTAAGAGAAGCCCAGAGTCCCCTCCCCGAGGCCAGAGCAGAGCTTCCGAGGAGGACTACACCACACCTAGACCTGGTTCTTCCTACTTTTCAATCCTGGGGATTGAACCCAGGGCCTTGGCACTGAGCCACAACCCAGTCCTTTTCAGAATTGTTTAAAAGCAGGGTCTTGGTCAGTCACTAAACTGCCCAGAGGCTGGGTTTGATCTTGAGATCCTCCTGCCTCAGCTTCCCAGAATGTTTGCTACGTCTCCCCTCCCCTTTGTCAAACCTCTTCCTATGCCCGAGGTCAGAGACTCCACCCTGAGGAGTTGGGTACCCTTGAGGTCGCCCCCAGAGTAGTCTGCGGGTGGCCATTCACAGAGAGGGTGTCATGGGGTGGAGGGGACTTGGGATCCTGCCTGTGCAGCTCGGGTGGGAGGCCAGCCCTCTGAGCCATTGGCGCAGTGGTTTCACAGCTCACTACCGAGCACCACGTAATCCTGTGTGATGGTGCAGGCCGGCAATCCCAGCAGTCGGGAGACTGAGGCAGGAAGATTGCTGTGTGTTCAAGGCCAGCCTGGGCTCCTTAGTGAGTTCAGGGTATGCCTGGACTATAGAGTGACACCCTGCCTCAAAAAAACAAAGAAACAAAGAAAGAAAAAGAAAAAAGATCACACCACATCCCTCTTAGCTGATGGTGCTTGCCTGTAATGCCAGCCCTCTGGGAGGCTGAGGCAGGAGGATCACCAAGTTTGAGCCCAATCTGAGCAACTTAGTAACTGAGCAAGACCCTATCTCAAAATCAAAATTAAATGGGCTGGGGATGTAGCCCAGTGTGGAGGTCCTGGGTTCTATCCTCGGTACTGCAAAAAGAAAGGGGAATGGAAAGAAGAAACCCCCCAAGAATCCTTGTTAATATGAAGGGGGAACCCTAGGTCTCCCACAAGAACCGTCCGGCAAATCAGATCTAGGTGAACCTGGTCACTGTCAGTGGAAACAGAGGCCCGGAGAGGAGGCCTGGCTTGGGCTCCGAGGGTGACAGAGGGCCGCTCAGGGCCAGCGCCCGGCCTCCTGGATCTTGGCTGCTCCACGTGCACAGGTCCCCTCTTCCTTTAATGTGTCCCGGTGGCCTGTCTCAGCCAGGCTGCTCAGGCGGGGCAGGAGAACAGTTTGCACGTTTTTACTAATGCCCAGCTGGGCCTGGTAGTGCAGGCCTGGCAGCTTACTCCCAGCACTCTAGGAGCCGGGGTAGAGGACCCAAGTTCAAACCCAGCCTGGGAAACATAGCAAGACCCTGTCTCAAAATCAAAGCTTAAAAAAAAAAAAATGCTGGCCCAAGGAACTGAGAGCCCCCAAAACCATGGGTCCCAGGACACCATTCTGGGGCAGGGAGACCCTGGTAGCTGGCCTGAGCAGAGCTCTGTCCCTCATCTGCCTGACTTGCTGCCTCCTGTGTCTTCCTGCTCTCCCAGGTGCCCTAGGTGCCGTCTCCAAGACAGTCCTGCCAAGGACAGGCAGTATTTTTAGCCGGTGACAGGAGCGTCCCCTTATCTTGCTCCCTGAGTCAGGCCTTAGGCCCTGCCTATTTGGGGTTTGTTTTCTTTGTAACCAGACCTCCCAAAAGGGCAGGGGGACAAGGAGCTGGCTCTGTCCCCACCCCACCCACCTGCTTTTGTAGATCCCACAGATTTTACAGTAGGCATGTGTGTGTGGTGCTGGGGATCAAACCCAGGCCTTCACACGGAGCTACATCCCCAGCCCATTTTTTAGTTTTGGTTTTAAATCTGGGTCTCGTTAAGTCTCTAAGTTGCCCAGGCTGGGCTGGAACGCGTCCTTGGAACGCATCCTGAGCCTCACGCCGAGCCTGAGGCACAATCGAGCAGCCTGATTTCGGTTCCATTGTGTTTTGTTTTTACAGTTCTTTTCTATTTCTGGCAAGTGATAGTGAATTTCTGTTTCCAGCAGGGATATAGCTTGTCTTTTAAAAATATATTTATTGAGTTTTTAAATAAGTGAGTTGAACAGACGGCACTCAGAACAGTAGGGCAGGCATGGTGCCCACAAGGTGGAGACACTGATGCAGTGTGGGTCCATCTGGGACAGCCCTAGGACTGGTGGGTCTCTCAGCAGTGCCAGCCTGGGGCCCTGGAGGAGGGTCAAGAACAAGGCCACTTTGGGGAAGGACAGAGTCACCCAGATGTCCCCAGGAGTGTGCAGGAGACGTAGCAACGCCTGGGCTTGGGGTTTCCTTCCTGTATAAACCGCTGGTCCTGGGGCCGTGCGCCAGGAACCCCAGCAAAGTTCCAGCCCAGCCTGGGTAACTTGGTCGCGTAATAAGACCTTGTCTCAAAATCAGAAATAACAATGAGCTGGGGACGGAGCTCAGTGAGAAGGCCTGGGATCCGCTCCAGGACACAAGAAGAGAGTCAAATCTCCGAAAAGGTGTCGTGTGGTGGGAGGTGCCCACAGCGAAGCCACCGGCCTCCCGGCCACCTTGAGAGGCCCACCCTCCCCTTCCTCTTACCATGGGCACCGCTGGTGGTGGTCCCGGCGGCCAGGGTGCTCGAGGGCCAGATGGGCACAACCAGGTCCTCCCGTCTTCTCTTTCCAGACATGGAGCCAAAGGAAAGGAAGTGCAGCGAGGATGCGAGCTTGGTGTCCCCGGGCGCAGGGGACGCGGGGACAGCAGGAGTCAGGGCCTCGGCCGAGGACGAGAGCGCAGGCCCGGCGGGGAAGGCGGACATGGCAGACGGATCAGAAGGGCAGGAGAGCGCCCTACACGGGGGAGGCACCTCGGCACAGTCCCCCGGGGAGGCCAGCGGCTCAGGGGAGGCCGCCGAGGAGGCCGAAAAGGAGGACCACGGGGTGGAAGAGACCACGGCGACTTCCCCAGAGACAGTGGACCGGGAATGGGAGACCCCACCGGAGCCCCAGGAGGCCGAGGGGCGAGGGGAGGCCACGCTGGCCTCGGAGAAGCTGAGCGCCGCGGAGAGGGAGGCCGAGCAGAGCTCCGGGGACAAAGGCGACACGAGCGACCGAGCCGGACTTCAGCCCACCGTGGCGGCCCCCAGGGCAGAGGCTGCCGCCCCCAAAGAGGCTGAGCAGGGCGTCTCGGAGACTGCTGGGGAAGGGGAGCCCCCGGCTGAACCTCCGCCGGCTCCCGGGAACGTGGAAGCCGAAAGTGATTCCAGGGAGTCAGTGAGCCAGGCCGAGAACGTGAGCGGCCCCTCCCGGACAGCTCGGGAACCTTCTATCGCCCGCTACACAAGCCCGCCCTGCCTGACCTCCTCAGGGGGCCTGACGCTTGTAGTCTCGTGACCAGAGAGCCAGGGCAGGACCGTCACAAAGTGGCGACCTGGTGACTTAATGAAGATCTCATCTCAAAATCAAAAAAAATAAAAAATAAAAATAAAGGGTTAGCGAGGTGGGGCTAGAGGTTACAATGCTTGCCTAGCAAGCTCAAGGCCCTGAGTTCAGTTCCCAAGCACCACGCAAAGCCAGGTGTGGTGCCCACGCTTACCGTCTCAGTACTCAGAGGCTGAGGCAGGAGGACCGCCGTGAGTCCGTATAGCTGGGCTATGCAGTGAGTTCAGGGTCAGCCTGGACTACCACAGAGCAAGTCAAAAAAAGGGGGGGTATGGATATATGTGGATATATGTAGCTCAGCAAGAAGGCCCTGGTGTTGATCCCCAGTAGCATAAAAAATATTAAGAATAATCAAAAGAGCCAGTGGTTGAGTGGGGAGCAAGGATGTAGGTAGCCCTCTGGTTCCAAGCTGCCTTCCAGATCTTTCTGTCCCCAAGGGGTTTCAGGCAGGTGCCTGGGGACTCTGAGCCCACAGGACCCTGCTCCTTCCAGGAGGCAGGGGGCCCCAGCGAGGAGCAGGAAAATGGAGAGGCAGAGGCGGGGGCAGCCGTGACCCCCAGCTCCCCGGAGCCGTGGCCGGAGAGCCCCACCGAGGAGGGCGGCAGCCTCAGCCCAGGTGAGCCAGGCAGGGCTGGGGAGGGAGGGGGCATGAGCACCCACCGGATACATGCAGCTTGGCTCCCTCCCTTCCCTCCAGATGGGCCAGCCCCGGAACCAGCGTCTCCTGGGGAGACCAGCCCGTCGGCCAGGTAACGCCGAGCTCCTGCGGCCTCACTGTCGCCCGTCCGGGGCCGGGCTCCCAGCACCCGCCCTGGGCTCTCCCGGGCCCTGGGGTTCAGCCAGGCTGTGCCAGGGAAGGAGAAAGTAAGCCGTGGGGGGAGGCCGCCCTGTGCCCTCGTGAATCTCAGCGTGCCTCCAAGGAGTGCATCCCCGGGCTTGGCCCAGCACTGGCGCGCTCTGGAGGCTGGGGCAGGAGGGTCCCAAGTTGGAGCCCAGCCTGAGCAGCTTAGCAACTCAGGGAGACCCTGTTTCCTTATCAGAAATAAAACTGGGATGGGGATGTAGCTCAGGGTGAAGGCCCTGGGCTCGATACCCAGTTTTTAAAAAGCCAGAGTTTGGACAATGGCTTTGCCATTTACCGGCTGTGTGACTTTGGCCACATCACTTAAACTCCTCTGACGGGTGACACGGACCTAGGGATGTGTCCGCTCCTGGGGCCACTGGGAGACACGCCTGGGACAGCATAACGCACTCAGCAGGGTGTCCGGTGCATGGCGCGTGCTGGGCAACCAGCCGCACCCGACAGAAGTCCACCTCCCTGTCCCTGTCTGAGGGAGGGGACGCCCGTGAACGTTCACCAAGCCTTCCCCGGGGCTGGCCGTCCACCCCTTCCTCAGCCCTTAGGACCACCTTGGCAGGTAGGTATCTGCGTCCCCATCTTCCAGGTGAGGAAGCTGAGGCTCAGAGAAGTCACGTGACGGCCCCAAGATCACACAGCCGGTGGGAGCAAAGCCAGCGTCCAAACTCAGGTCGGACCTCAGATGTGCTTTGGTTCCAACCGCCTGGCCGCCCCAGACCGAGGTCGCCCTCCAGCTGCTAGCACAGGCACCGCACCTGCACCGCCCGAGCCCGCAGCGGCCCGGCCACCTCCCCTTGTCCCGGTGGCCGTCATGTGCGTCCCCCTTCCCTTGTAGGGAGCCTTCAGCCAGTGACCCGCCCCAGGGTCCCACGGAGCCCGCTCCCGGGAGTCAGAAGAGGAAGGAGCCGGCCCCCGTGCACAGGGTGTCAGCACCGGCCCGGCCCCGAGGTCCCCGCGCCCAGAATCGCAAGGCCATCGTGGACAAGTTCGGGGGGTAGGACGGAGGCGGGTCTGGGCTTGGCTCAAGCTGGGGCTAGGATAGGGGCTAGGGAGCCACGTGGATAGGCGGAAGAGCTCAGGCCCGCGGGAGGACGGGCTTGGGGGGCTCTGGATGGCCCCATGCCGCGTCCCGCAGGGCAGCCTCGGGCCCCACCGCTCTGTTCCGGAACACCAAGGCGGCCGGCGCGGCCATCGGCGGGGTCAAGAGCATGCTCCTGGAGTGGTGCCGGGCCATGACCAGGAAGTACGAGGTGGGCACGGCCGCGGGCAGCAGGGGAGCGGGCAGGGGGCCGCCGCGACGCAGGGCCGGTGCGGGCGCCAAAGGAAGGGCGGCCGGGGCGGGTCCGGCCCGTGCCTGGCTCACAGGCCCCTCTGGCCCCGCAGCACGTGGACATCCAGAATTTCTCGTCCAGCTGGAGCAGCGGCATGGCCTTCTGCGCCCTTATCCACAGGTTCTTTCCTGACGCCTTCGATTACGCGGCACTGGACCCCGCAGAGCGCCGGCACAACTTCGCCCTGGCCTTCGCCACCGCCGAGTGAGCCTCCGCGGGCAGCCCTGGGCACGGGTGGGGCACTGGAGAGGGCCGGGCTCGCGGTCAGCTCCAGCCACCATCCTGCTAGACACACAGCTCTGGTCAGGCCCTAGGGAACAGCAGTGACCGACCCAGACCAGGCACAGGCCTGTGATCCCAGCACTGGGAGGCCGAGGCAGGAGGATTGCCGGGAGCCCAAGGCCAGCCTGGGCTCCACAGTGAGTTCAGGACCAGCCTGGGCTGCAGGCAAGACCCATGGACACACACAGGAGGCCTATGGAAGGCCACGGGGCCACGTGTGGCACAACACCCAGGCAGGGCCGGGCAGGCGGAGGCTGACCCCTGTCTGCCTGCTGCCACCAGGGCATCAGTGTCACGGGGCGGAGGGACACGGGCACGGGGAGGTTTGGGTCTGCTCACCGCTGAATTCCCAGCGCCTAGAAGAGCGCCAGGCACGCAGTAGGCACTTCACAGGTACACGGGGCTTGAATGAAGCTCTTGTGACCCTAGCAAGGTTCATTTTCCGTCCTGAGGGGGCTGGCCTAGGCCTCACCAGTGCATGTGCGCGCGTGTGTAAGGAGACTAGTGCAGAACTGGAGACCAGAGGGTCGCGCCCTGCACGGATGCCAGCACACCCGGAGCGCGTTAGTGTGGGCTTTGGGGTCAGCCCCAGCTGGGGTCAGGCCTTCCGCCGGGGCCTCAGCTGGCTCATCCGTGCAGTGGGCGGCTGCTTTCCTCTGCACGCAGCGCACCCGGGTCCTGTGCCCTGCGTATCCCTCGCCTTTGTCCCTCTGCCCCCAGGACAATGGCCGACTGTGCGCAGCTGCTGGACGTGGACGACATGGTGCGGCTGGCCGTGCCCGACTCCAAGTGCGTCTACACCTACATCCAGGAGCTGTACCGCAGCCTGGTGCAGAAGGGACTGGTCAAGACCAAGAAGTGAGCCGGCGGGCCGCCGCGTGGGCCGAGGGCACGCGGCCCAGGCGTCAATGCACTAAACGCGCTTTTGTAAAACGTTGTCTCGTTGCTTGGTGTTCGCCCGCCCCAACATGCCAGCATTGCAAAAATGGTGGCCAGAGTGTCCCCAGGAGCAGAGGAGGGGGCCCCATGACTGCACTAGGGAGGCTGAGGCAGGAGGATTGCTGTGACTCTGAGGCCGGCCTGGGCTGGCCAGTGAGTTCAGGACTAGCCGGGGCTATACAGCAAGACTGTCTCAAAAAAGAAAAAAAAAAAGACAGGGGAAAAAAAAAGAAAAAAGAGGACAAAGACCACCACCCCCACGGTGACTAGATCATGAGGACCCGGATGTCATCTGCGGCCAGCGGGCACGTGGATTCACAATCTGATGGCACTGGAAGTGATGGGAACCGGGCATGCGGAAAGAGGGGTGCGGGAGCGGGGGGGGCAGCTGAAGGGGGCTGTCTGGGGACCCGCCCTGGGGCAGCAGTGCCCAACCTTTTTGCCCCTAGGGACTGGCTTAAGGGAGGAGTCTTCCATGGATGGCGTGGGGCAGCGGCACTAGTGCCGCTGCCCCGGCCCCACCTAGGGTGTCAGGCACGAATGCTCCGGAGGCGCGTGCAGCTGGGATCCCCCCAACACGCGGTTCACCCCAGGGCTCAGGCTCCTGTGGGAATCCGTTCAGGCTGTTGATCCACCAGGAGACTGGGCTCAGGCGGCCATCCCAGCGCCAGGGAGTGGCCGTAAATACCGCTGCGGATCTGCACACTGCCCGGCTGCTCACCTCCTGTTGCATAGCTGGGCTCCTAACAAGATCCGTATGGTCCGTGGCCTGAAGGTTGGGGACCCCTTGAGTAGAAGTCTAAAAATTTCACTCAGACTGGGCTGCTGGGCACTGGGGTGATGCTGCCGAGGTGCCCCACATTCTGCCAGCAGGTATCTGGTAGCTCCAGCCCTGGGCAAGTGGAGATCTTCCTTCGGGCTGAGTCCCTGCAAGGCAGGTGGGCGCTCAGCCTGTCCCTGGGGCTCCCATGCGTGTCACAACAGTCCCTGAGCCGGGTACAGCTTCGGCTCACCATCCAGACTGGCTTTATCAGCCCTCGGGAGCACACGGGCAGCCTGGCTGGCCGGGCCGCAGGTGTGTGTCCTTCCGGGCCAGGCAGTGTGGACCCCGGCATCACACTGAAGTCTCTCTGCCTCCGCTGCTCTGTCTATAAAACAGGGGTGCTACCACTGTGGATCCTCAGGAAGCCCCTCTGGCCACGCATGACCCTTTTTTTAACTTTTTAACTGCCCCCTTATTTAACTTTTTGAGACAGGGCCTCGCTAAGTCGCTAAGACATCGAGTCTGGACTTGACCTTGCAGTCCCCTGCTGGGGATCCCCGCGTGCTGGGATTCCGGGCCTGCGCCACACTGCTCCCAGCTCTGAGGGCCTGCTCTTCCCCAGCCATTGTCTAACCGTGTCTGGGGACTGTCATGGGACACAGGGTCACACCTCCCGTCAGACGGCAGGTAAAAACCCGGATTCTACGGCACTGGCGTGACCACCCCATCCCCCGATGGAGGAAGAGCCAGACTTGGGTCTATCTGTCACTTTAATAGGCAGAAAAGGCCGTGGTCCCAGGAATTCCCCAGGCTGGGTGTAGTACGAGGCCCCCGGGAGCTGGCACCTGGTCAGGACAGTGGTCCCAAAACATGTCAGACTTCTCAGAGGGAAGTCATATATTTTACTTCCTAATTTATCAGTGAAAGAGACTGGTAACGGTTAAAATTTAGGCAGAAAATGTCGCCCAAAGTCTCCTGCACGTGGATGGCAGCTGCATCACAGGTGCCAGCGCACCTGTCCCCAGTGGGCTCCTGGCTGCCTGTGCTGTAGGAGCTGGGGCCTGGCTGGAGGTGGTCACGGAGGAAACCTGGAAGGGTGTGTTGGTCACCCCACCGACTGGCACTCTGGCTGATTTCTATAACTCAGGAGTAACCATGCCCCTGGGGAGCCTGCCTCCCCCGGCTCTATGTCGGCTGCCACCATTTGAGGCCTGGGTTCTGGGGGACCACGGCTCTCCACAGCGTGCCTGGATACAGGCTGGCCTGTAATCTGAAGGACCTGAACACTGCTGGCTCTGTGTGCTGTGTCCTGTAGCTTCCCCCCGCAACCCCAGCCAAACCCCCACATAGGCCCAAGCTCATGACCCGCAGCCAAGGAGGACACCACAGGACGGGACAGGCCCCAGGGGTCAGGCACAGCCTGAAATCTCAGCCAGACCTTGTTTCAAAATCAAAACTAAAAACTGGACTGGGATGTAGCTCAGCGTGAGGGCCTGGGTTTCGTCTTCAGAACCAAAAAAGAAACACACAGAACCAGGGTTAGGAGGGCCGGTCGAGCCCAAATTGGAGGGTGAACTCCTCAGCCTTCCTGTGGAACTGCTCCGGGCTCTGGGCCAGCAGGTCGGCAAGGTCCACCCGCAGGGGCTCCTCCAGGTTCGGTCTGTTTACCAGCTGGTTGAGGGCTTCCAGGACTGCAGAGAGAGGCCGGGCAGGCGTCAGCACAGAGGGCCGGACGTGTCACCATCCCAGGTCCCCTGACAGCCATGCTCACCCCTCTGGGCACCCCAGGAACTGTCCATCTTCTGGAAGGCCCTCCAACAACATCAGATGTCCCTCTCGCCCCCGGTGAACAGTCCCCAAAGCCCTGGCTCCACAGACACCACTCTCCACGCATCCACGTGTCATGGCTTCAGACAGCTTCTCGTGAGATGTGCCGTATCACCAAGACATACAGAGATCTGGGCCGGAGGAATGGCTCAGCGGCCAAGCACCCGAGTTCAATTCCCCAGCGCCACATAAGGCAGGCATGGTGGCACACGCCTGTAATCCCAGCAGTCTGGAGGATGAGGCAGGAGGATTTCTATGTGTTCAAGGCCAGACTGAACTACATAGTGAGTTCAGGACCAGTCTGGACTACAGAGAAAGACCCTGTCTCAAGAAAAAATTAATAATGATGTTCACTGTATTTTTTGATCGCACCTTGTTGAGTGGTGTCTCTGGATCTCATGGCCACTTAGAACCTCCTCATTCTGTGGTACCGGCATTCCTCCCTGTCCTTCCCGGCTCAGATGGTGGTCGGAGGCAGGAGCGGCTGGGCCCCCGTGGGGGTCTCAGAAGTGACTCCCAACCAGGGCTGGCTCCAGACTATTTATTTGTCCATTTACTACAAATTTCTTTGTGTGGTTCTGGGGATCAAACTGAGCACGTACCCTTTCTTTTTTTTTTTTTTTAGTTTTGACTTTGAGGCAGGGTCTCCCTAAGTTACCAAGGGCTTCCAAGGGCTGGGGTTATAGGCATGTCCACCATGCCGTTTATATGGTGCTGGGGAATTGAACACAGGGCCTTGAACTTTCTAGGCAAGTGCTTTAAGTGCTGAGCTATTTCTCCAGCCCAAGACTCTTATGTATGTGTGTATGTATTTATTTACTTTTGAGGCAGGGTCTCACTCTTGTAGCCCAGGCTGGTCTTGAACTCACTGGAAATCCTTCTGTCTCAGCCTCCTGAGTGCTGGGATTAGAGGCATGTGCCACCCCATCCAGCTTTATGTGGTGCTGGGGAATCAAACTTGGGTACTTAGCACTTGACTTAGCCCTAGCAAGCGCTTTAACCTCTGAGCCATTCCTCCAGCCTGACTCCTGTTTTTAATTCATCCATATTAGGGTTTTCTAACTCCAAATAGGTCCACTAGCCCGGTACTGACCCAGGAATACCCCCGACACTCCACACTCCCCCCCCTCAACAGAGCTGCCTCCCGCGGACATGGACACACACACACACACACACACACACACACACACACACACACCAACACACCTTGGCAGGTCTTGGTCTGTGGCTTCCAGTGTTCCCTGCTGAGCAGGGGCAGGCACACCAGCCCATCCTCCCCCACGTTGGGGTGGTATATCTTCGTGGTGAACTTCACCACGGGGGGCTGGAATGGATAATCCCGGGGGAAGTCCACACACACACGGAAGGCCTTGAGGTGGTAGGGGGGCTGTGTCTGCACAGAGAGAGGGGTCATCAGGCTGTGGGACCCCCGTCCTCCTAGGCCCTTGGCCTGGCCTTCCTGCCCTGTTCCACCCTGGGGTGCCGGGCCCCTGCGCTCCACAAGCAGTGACATGTAGAGCACCTGCACCCACTGCAGGGAGCAGGAGGGTGGACTCACAGTCGCAGGGCCAGAGGCAGGAAGCCCGGACCGGCAATGGCCGGGTAACCGTAAGTGATGCTTTCCACTTCTGAGACTCAGTTTCCTTCTTGGAAAAATGGGATCTAGGGGCTGGAGGGGCAGCAAAGAAGTCAGAGCACTTGCCTAGCTAACGCAAGGCCCTGAGTTCGATTCCGCAGCACCATGTAAGCCGGGTGTGGCGATGCACCCCAGTACTCCCAGTCCTCGGGAGGCTGAGGCAGGAGGATTTCTGAGGACCCGCCTGGGCTACAGAGCAAGACACTGTCTCAAAAAAGATAAATCATGAGAGAAAAAGAAAAGTGGATAAAGTTTGATTAGATGAGTTCTAAAGACCATCTCAGCTTTAGTCTTCATGCGTGTATATACTTGTGTGTGTACGTGTGTGTGTGTTTGTGTGTGTTTTGGGGATTGAACCCAGGGCCTCACACCGAGCTCCATTTTCAGCCCATTTTTATTTTTGATTTTTGAGAAAAGGTGTCACTAAGATGCTCAGCTACCCAGGTGGGGCTCAAACTTGGGATCCTCCTGCCTCAGCTTCCTGGAGTGCTGCGATGACTGGTCTGTGCCACCAGGCCCAGCTAAGCTTTAAAGTCTTTATGCTACAGAGTGTGACCCTGTCTCAAGAAAAAATAAATAAATAAAAATAAAGCCTTTATGAGCACTTACCTAGCAAGCCCAAGGCCCTGAGCCTGATTGCCCAGCACTCTATAAGCCAGGCACGGCAGCACATGCCTACAATCCCAGCACTGGAGAGGCTGAGGCAGGGGGCCTGCCACGAGTTCATGGACAGCCTGGGTTGCACGGTGAGCGTGGACTGTCTCAAAAATACAAAGTCCTTCGAAGGCGGACGCACCACCTTCTTTTGGAAGGCGGGAGCCAGTGGAGGAGGGAGAAAAACAGGGACATCCTCAGGATCTGGGGCCTGGGACAGAAAGGGGCCACTGCTCCGGGAAGTGGTACAGAAACTCCTCCAAAAATTAAATAGTTACCACCAGGTGCCTCGATTCCATCTCTGGGCGCGTTCCCAGAGGAACTGAAAGGGGACGGGGGGTAGGGGGGGTTGGGGGCTGTGAGACTCGGGGCCCAGGCCCGCAGCCGCACCACTCCCGGCTGCCCGAAGGTGGACGCAGTGCAAACGAGCACGGGTGGACAAATAAACAGAACATGCACACGGTGGAATACTATGTAGCTGTGAAAAGGAACGGCCTTCCAACACATGCTGCAACATGGATGAACTTCGAGGGCATCATGTTAAGTGAAATAAGCCAGGCAAAAGGTGACAAGTATCGTGACCCACGCACGGGAGGACCCGCATGGCCTCCCACGGTGACATCACCTACGTGCGCCTGTCGCCCCCATGCGCCTTTCCCCTCCTCACCCTCCTCATGTGACACTGCCACCCGTGGCTGGGCCAGGACAGAGGTCCTCTCTGCAGTCAGCCAGCCGGGTCTCTTCAACCCAGCTGCCTGAGGGACCTAACATGGTCAGTGCTGGCCTTACCCAAGCCTTGCTTGTGTGTGGGGGCCTCGGTGGTCTGCTGGGGACAGAACTCAGGGCCGTCACCTTGAGCCACATCCCCACCTCTTAAAAATGTGCCTACTGGGCTGGGGTATGGCTCAAGCCCTAGCCTAGCAAAAGCAAAGCCTGATGGTCGATTCCTCAGCGCTCTATAACCCAGGTGTAGGGATGCGCGCCTGTAGTCCCAGCACTTGGGAGGCTGAGGCAGGAGGACTGCTGTGTGTTGAAAGCCAGCCTGGGACACATAGTGAGTTCAGGACCAGCCTGGACTATGGAGCAAGACCCTGCCCCCAAAAAATAAAAGATAAAAACAAAAAATTATTTTTAATTTTCATTTAATTTAATTTTCTTTTTTTAAATTTTTGACTTTGAGACAGAGTCTTGCCAAGTTGCTAAACTGCCCGGGCTGGACCTGAACACAGCACCCCGCTGCCGCAGCCTCGGGAGTGGCGTGACCCGCCTGCAGCACTATTCCTGGTGACTTTTTTTTTTTTTTCAGACAGGGTCTCATTCCGTGGCTCAGGCTCTAGGGATCCTCCTGCCTCGGCCTCTCAAGCACTTGGGATCATAGGAGCGCCGCCGCTCCTGGCTATCCCGTTGCAGCCAGCTGTCTGCGGAGGTGTCTACGGTGGGCTTGCTGGCCGCTAGCTGGAGGCAGGTCTCCCACGACAGAGCAGATCTCCAGGGAGAGCCCTTCCACGCACAGTGGCCTCCAGTGACAAGAACCTAAGGCAGGGGAAATCGGGCCTAGTTCTAACCCTCCCAGCTGGCCCCAACCCGAAAAAGCCTGTCCTCTGGGACACTCACAGGCAGGAGGAGCGCATGCCACCTCAGGACGTTGGCATCTTCGCTGCACAGGTGACGCAGGTACGGGGGAAGCTCTTCCTGAAGGTCCTCCAGCTCCTGCGGGTGTAACCAGCGACCTCAGTACCCGGGCCCTTGCGGATGAAGGACCCAAGCCACAGGACTCCCCGACAGGCCTCAAACTCCTCTGTCAAGCGGCAGGCCTAAAGTCTCAGGCCCCCGGAAAGGTCTGGGATTCAGTTTCCCCAAAGCTAGGTAGCTGTTTAACAATTATGAATTGGGAAAAGGTGTGCCGCTCAAGGCTAAACCTGGGTCCCTGGGTTCTGGAAAACATCACCAGTTACTCAAGTTTTTTGCAAAACAAAGAGTCAGTCAACTTTAACTGACAGGAACTTTCCACCAGACCCTCCCTGTGTGATGATCAATCCGTTTTGTGATAAATAACTTGAATGGTTTCTGTTACAATCGTGTGGGTTTTGCCTATAAAAATTGTGCTGTCTCCACCGCGCTGGAGTGGGAGAGCCCAGGCTCCAGCTTGCAATACTCCAGCGTGCTTGCAGCGGTATCCGCTCCTGGGGTCTTCCTTGGGGTCTCGCAATCTGGGCACAACACGGATACAGGACAGCCCGAGTCCACGGGGCCACGGGGCGAGGCCCAAGCCAGCCAGCCAGACCCAGGCTTAAGGACAGGCGGCCTGGGGCCTCTTGTCACTGCGGCCGCTCTTGCGTAGGCAGTCACGGCTCGGACAGGAAGGGCGGGTGGGCACCGAGGGGTCAGTGTTTCGGGTTCAGGGCCTGCAGGCGGCCACTACGGGCAGGATCCACGGGATAGGCGCGCCCGGCGGACGGGGACGGCTGCGGGGACTCGCAATGTCCCTCGGTGCAGGCGCGGCTTCCACGTAAACACGCCGTGGTTTCCCACGGCTCCTCCCGCCGCTCGGTGACGGGACCGGACGCGAGGAGCCCCTAGTGCGAGCACCCCGGTTCCCACCGTCCCCGAGCCGCAGCCGGGACAGCGCGGGACAGCGGCAGGCCCCCGGGGGACCCGTCTGCGCCGAGTCGGCTCCGGCGTCGGGGCCGGGAGAGAAACTGAAACTCCGGAGCTGGCCCGGCGGGCCCATCCCCCGCCGCAGCGCAGCGGGCGGCGGGGGGCCGAGGACCCACGCAGGGACCCCGCCCGAGCCGCCCGGCGCCGCTCCCGCCCGGGGACCCGGTGCGGACCCGCGGGGCAGCCGCGATCCCGCATCCTACCTTCGCCGCCCGCTTGGCCGCCGTCATCTCGGCTGGGGACGCGCGCCGCGGACTCCGTCCCGCGCAGCCTCGGCCCTCGGGCCACGCCCCGAGCCACGCCCCCGCGGCTCCGGCGGTGCAGACCGGCTCGCGCCGGTTCCGCGGAAACGCATCGGGGTGACGGTCCCCACGCCCACCCCGCGCGCGCCCGCTGCCACCGTGGACCCCACCGCCCCCCGCGGCCCGGGGCCCAGAGGCTGGAGGATCGCCAAGTTCGGGCCCAGCCTCGGCAGCTTAGAGAGACCCTGTCACAAAAAGGGGGCTGGAGATGCAACTCCCAGCACTACAAAGCATAAGCAATAATAAAATAAAACAAAATGCTGAGTGGGGGACACGCCCACCCAGGACCGTGCTTTGCACCAGGGATCCAGCGGCCGGGGCAAAGGGCAGGTGAGGTGACACGCGGGCCTGCAGCAGGTGTAGCGGTGTAGCCCGCAGGTAGAGTCAAGATCCAATGTTTAAAACTTATTACCATGAAGGACATACTGCCGTGAATCTCCCTCCAAATCACTCGCATCTTCAGACCCACGTAAACTGTAGTGACCCCCGAGCTCCGGCCCAGGCCCTCGCTCAGGTTTGTGTGTGTGTGTGTGTGTGTGTGTGTGTGTGTGTGTGTGTATGTGTGTGGCACTGGGGCTCACACCCAGGCGTCCGCTCGGAGCCACATCCCAGCCTCGTTTTTATTTTTGGACGTTGAGGCAGGGTCTCGCTGAAACATTAAGTTGCCCAGGCTGGGCTCCTATTGGAGATCCTCCTGCCTCGGCCTCCAGAGTGTTTTATTGATAGGATGACGCCAGGCCTAAGGGTCACCAAATTTACCATTGTTGTTATCATCCTCCAGTCCATTGCTCATTCTATTTTTTTTTTTTTTTAATTAAAAAGTAATTCGACTCAGAGCTGTTGGGGGTGCCCGAACGTGCCGCGGGCCCTGGCTGGCCTGGCCACCCCATCTGGGAGAGGGCCGTGCCCTTCCCGGCGCAGAGGGGTGGCAGGTGCCCGGCACAGGGGGGTGGCAGGTGCCCTGGTCCTACCAGTTATTGCACACGGACAGTAAACGGCCGCACCCAGCGGGCCGTACAGCGCCCTGGGGATGCCGGGTCCCTGCCACAGCCTGTCGTCCCGGCCAGTGTGGGAGGCTGAGGCAGGAGGGTCGCAAGTTCCAGCCCAGCCTGGACAACTCGGTGACTTAGGGAGACCCTGTCTCAAAATCCAAGCTAAAAACGAGGGCCCATACCTGGGGGCCGGGCAGATGCACGTCGGGGTCCCTCCGGCCGCCACAGCGCCACCCCTCAAGGCGCCGGGCACCGCCTCAACGAGCCGCCATGCAAGCGCCCGCGCCGGCGCCACGCTCACTCGGGACGGACGCCAGCCGGCTCGGCTCCCGGCCACCAGAGAGGCTGGGCGACAGTCGAGAGCGCCGCGGTCGCCAGCGCCGCCGGCGAGGCGGAGAGGGCCGGGCGGCTCCGTCTGCGCACGCGCGGCGCTCCTGCCGCCAGGCCGGCATCTGCGAACCGGGTTGGGCCCGGCACCGGGCAGGACCGGCCTCCGAGCCGTCAGTATTTCTGTGCACCAGCCTCCTCCCGGGCCGGGGATGTAGCTCAGCGGCGCAGCGCCTGCCTGGCACGCGCAAGGCCTTGGGTTCAATCCCCGGTTCCAAATTCAAGAAAAAAAAAAAACAAACAAAAAATAGACCAAAAAAAAAAAAAATCTTTTCATCCCTAAACAAGGAATCGTGTTTTTTTACCGAGCTGAGAGATGCGCCGTGGAACGCTTCCCGCCACCTCCGGTCATGTCCCAAACTGAATTTCATTCATTGATTTGTTACACATGTATTTAGGCTGAGCCTTGCGGCGCAGGCCTGTTGTCCCGGCCGCACAACCTAGTGATTCCCCATCTCCCAAACAGAGGAAAGGGGCAAATTTCCTAGGCTCAATTCCCAGCACCACAAAAAATAAATAAAACGTGTTTAGAGCCTATGTTTGGCATAGTGCTAGCTTTCAGGAAACCAAAAATGACCTGGGCTCCCAGCATCAGGAAGGCTGGGGAAAGAAAATGTCAAATCCGAACTCAGCCTGGACAATTTAGTGACTTGGTGGGACCCTGTCTCAAAATAAAAGGTAAAGGCTGGGGCCATAGCTCAACAGTTAAAGCCCCGGCAAGCGCAAGGCCCTGGGTTCAATTCCCCGGGACCACATACACCAGATGTGGTGGCGTGAGGCCAGCCTGGGCTCCATAGTGAGTTCAGGACCAACCTAGACTACAGAATGAGGCCCTGTCTTCAAAATATAGGAGCTAAATAGATTTGGGGGTGCAGCTCGGGAGGGCTCTAGGGTGAGCCCCAGTACCACAAAAAAATGAAAATGAGCTCAGAATCAAAGTTCTGGGCTCAATCCTCAGCGTCCTCCTCCTGCTCCTCAGCACCCGCACCCCAAAATAAACATAAAAATGAGGAGAGGAAGGGAGAGGAATACAACTGTGTGGACAGTGGATGAGGAAGCAGGTGACCTCTGGAACAGAAGCTCACCCCCACCGCCAGCCTTGGGTTACCCAAGCCTGCTCCTGCTTCACAGCTGGGTTCCTTCCAGTCAGCCGCTGCTCCCAAACTGTCCACAGGCCACGGCAGCAAAGGACAAAGGCCCTCGAAACCCAGGCTGCCTGCTGGAGGTGGTGGTGCAAGCCTGTAATCTCAGCTGAGGAAGGAGGATTGCCTCAAATTCAAGGCCAGCCTGGGTTACAGGGTGAGCCCTTATCACAAAATAAAATAAAAATTAGGAAACAAACAATAAATAAGTAAATCCGATAGTACCTTGCAAAAAAAAAAAAAAAAGCTGGCACCTTGGCAGAAAGGCACGGGCCTCTATGACCCCGTAGCATTCTGGACGCTGAGGCAGGAGAATTGTAAGGTTGAGTCCAGCCTAGGCAACTTAGTAATTTAGACCCTGTTTCAAAATCAAAACTAAAAAATGGGCTGGAGGTATAGTTCCGTGTGAAGGTCCCGGTTTTGATCCCTAGTATCACCAAATCAGTAAGAGATCGAAACTGTGTCTCAAAAATACAAGAAGAAAGAGAAAAGAATGAGCCGGAACTGGTTCACTCCGGGAGACTTTATCTCAAAATGAAATTTAAATACACAAAAGACAGAAAAGACAGTGCTCAGTACCTGGGTTTATCCAAAACCAAACAAACAAAAGGTTGGGGGTGTGAGTTTTGAAGCAAATTAAAACAGCATTCTGACTTGCAGGCATCTCCAAAGGCCCGAGGACTGACCTCTCTGTTGCCCGGGTCACCACCCCCTGACCATTTCCTCATACAGGACCCATCCCAACAGGGAAACAAGGTTCCCCCACTGCCCTTTTGTTCTTTCCCGCTTATTTGTTTGCTTGAGACAGAATCTCCCTCTTAAGCCCAGACTGCTCCTGAACTATGTAGCCTGACCTGGCCTTGAGTTCTGGGCAATCTTCCTGCCTCAACCTCTTCTGTACCACAGCTCCCGGCTTTTGTGGTGCCTGGGAATGGAACCCAGGGCCTCAGGCTTGCTAGGTGAGTGCTTTAGGGGCAGGGCTATGCCTCCAGCCCCCCTCCTGTCTTTCTATTCTCATCTAATGAGGGTGATTACAGATAAAGTCCAGCGCCTACAGAGGCAGGATCCTAGGTTTAGGATCCACAAGTGGGGCAGCATTTCCGGGTCAGCACTTCCGGGTCGGCACTTCCGGGCCATCTATCTGGAGAAAGGGCAGGCAGCCTCTGAGGGTGAGCGCCGGAAGGGCTTTGGGAGGTGCTCACTCGCTTGGCTTGGTGGAGCTGCTCTGGGGCCTGGCAAGAGGGGCCCCCAAAACGTCCCTGGGAAGCTTGGACTAAATGAGAAGACACAGCTGTGTTTGAATCTTTGTTTTACTTTTCCCCCTACTGGTTATTATTTTTAATAGTCCGTAATTGTGATACATGCTAAGTACATTCACCCTGGGGAATGGCTACAGGTACATATCGCATTTCAATCATTTTTCCTTCCCCGCCCCCTTTTCTCCATCCCCTTGTGCCTCTACAGTCTATCTTCTTGTTTCTACCTCTCTTTTACTTTTCTCTTTATATCTTGGGGGGCCAGAGGAATGTCCCAGTGGTTAAAGCTCTTGCCGAACAAGCACTAAGTCAAGTGTTAGGTACCTGAGTTCGATTCTCCAGCACTACATAAACCAGGGCAGGGTGGCACACACCTGCAATCCCAGAACTCAGGCACCTGAGGCAGGAGGATTGCTGTGAGTCTGAGGCCGGCCTGGGCTCCATGGTGAGCCCAGGACCAGCCTGGGCTGAAGAGCAAAACCCTGTCTCAAATAAGTCAATAAGTACTTATACTTTGGGTTTCTCAGAGAACTATTTTAGCATATTTAGCATCTGTGTCCAATTTATTTTGATTAGCATAATCATCTCAAGGTTTATCTATTTTCCTACAAATGACCTGAATTTATCTTTATGGTACAGTAGCACTCCACTGTGCATATACACCACATTTTCTTTATCTGTTCATCTGCTGACCTCCGCATTGGCCACTTCCAAGGCTTACCTCCTGAGCATGCTGCAGCTGTAGATAAACATGGGTATGCGTGGGTCACCGCAGGAGGATGCTTTCAGCTCCTTTGGTACCCAGTGAATCCTAAGCAGCCACGAGATGAGCAAGTCAACCCTGGGGTGGCGTGAGGCGGCGGTAAGAGCAGTTCGGCTGCTGTTGCGGCTTGGATCGGGAATGTCCCCCAAACTCTCATGTTTGGAGATTATGGTTTGTCTGTAGAACCAACCGTGTGCTGTTGGGAGAGGGGGGACTGGTCTGGAGGAGTGGATAACAGGTGTGTGGTGGACAGATGTGTGAGTTGGATCACAGGTATGTGGCAGAGTGAACTAAGACATGTGGGTCGGATTATAGGCGTTGGTGGGGGCCTAAACCTGGAAGGGGCGGGTCCCCTGGACGGGACCTGGAGGGACACGCATGCTGCTTTCCCCCTTCCCTGACTAGTTTTGGCTTCCTGTCCACAGTGCTGCGAGGAGCGGCCCCCACCGTGACCTCCGCCGTGTCCTTCCAATTTTGTGACCTTCTCAGACCGTGAGCTACAATAAGTCTTTCCTCCCTAATTTGTGGGTGTCAAGTATCGGGTCCCACCAACAAGAAAGTAAATAAGATGGCCGTGTTGAAAGCATCAATCGGCAAAAGGCATTAATCAGACCCTCTTTGTAGTGTTTTTTCATTTTTACCAAAAGCCTTTCCCTGACGGCACACGTGTGCTGTTTGATTTTGTTTTGCATTCCTGGGGATTGAACCCAGGGCCTTGGAGCTGTGCCTCCAGCCCCTTTTATCCCTTATTTGAGACAGGGTCTCACTAAGTTGCCAAGCTGCCGGGCTCTCAAACCTGCGTGCCCCTGCCTCAGCCCCCCCGAGTGCTGGGATGACAGGCCCGTGACAGCAAGCCCAGCACCCAGCACACATGCCAATGCGGGTGACTCCTACCCGTGTTTAGACGGTCTGTTTCACAGAGACGTGTTTTTGGTAGGGGCAGGAGAATGACCAAGCTTTAGGAGCCACCCAGGAAAACCGCTGAGTTCGGGAGCGTGGACTCGGGAAGCACCTCCTCCCGGGTGCTGGGGTGGGGGTGGGGGTGGGGGGCGCGGCCTCCCCGGAACTAGGGAGGCTTTGTCCTTCCTCCCTCATCTCCCCGCTCACCCTTCCCAGCTACGCAGGAGCCAGCAGGCACGGCCGCCTCAAGCTGGGAAGCAGTGGGACCCGCTGCCTGACTTTGCCAGTCTGCCACCAGCAGGCACCTGTTGCGTTTCTGCTGTGCCAGGCAGTGGGATGACAGGAAGTTGCCCAGACCAAGATGTCGGAGCCTCTTACCGGCCACATGAGCGAACATTCTGACCCTGGGCCGCAGTGGCCACCACAGGTGTGACCTTTAGTCACGGTTTGTCAACTTGAATGGATGAGGAGACGCCTCGCAGCTTGGTGAGGCACAGCTCTGGAGGGGGCGGTCTGCGGGTGACTGACATGTAAACTGGCCAACTGGGAAGAAGATGACCCTGGACACAGGTGGTGCTGACCAATAGGCTTGCAGCGTAGATGGGGTAAAATGGCTGGGAAGAGCTCCAGTCCTTTTTTTACGGGATGATAATCCGGGCCCAGTAACACGGGCACGTGACACCAGCACTCTGGGAGGCTGAGACAGGAGAATCACAAGTTCCAGCCCAGTCTGGGCAACTTTTAGCGAGACCCTACCCCAAATAAATAATACAAAGGGACTAGCGATGAAGCTCAGTGCAAAGGCCCTGGGGTCGATCCCTGGTGCCCCAGGAGGAATCACTAAAGGTACACAGTCAAGTTGCTGCTGACCCAGTGAGCCAGGGCAGCAGGTGGATTCCTGAGTGGCCCACGCCCCCGACACTCACACTGTCACCCCTTGCCGGTGTGCACAGTCACCTGAGAATCTCATCTGTCCATCCTGCCCCGTCTGGGCCCCGTCCTCCTCGGTGTCTTCCAGCTCAGGCAAGATGTCTTCCTGATTCAGTGGAGCTGCGTGAAGCCTCTTCTGGACAGTGGGCCCAGAACGAGGGCCTGGGGCACCGTGCTGAGAGCCAGACGCCAAGTGCCTGTTCTCCTGGGAGTCACGTCTAGTGTGGAAGATGAGTACTCAACACACAAACACACGCACGGCTGTGCTTCTAATGGTGAACGGGACAGGGAGAACCAACGAGTCGGATGTGGTGGCAAACCTGGCTGGCACCCGGGGCTGCGGGAAGGGCTCAGTGGTTAATGTGCTAAGTCAAGCGCTAAGTACCCGAGTTCGATTCCCCAGAACCACATAAGCCAGGCATGGTGGAATACACCTGTAATCCCAGCACTCGGGAGTCTGAGGCAGGAGAGTTGCTGTGAGTCCAAGGCCAGGCTGAGCTACAAAGTGGATTAAGGACCAGCCTGGGCTACAGAGCGAGACCCTGGCTCAAAAATAAATAAATAAAGCCTGGAGCCCTGCCACCTGGGAGGCTGAAGCAGGAGGATTGCACACTGGAGGCCAGCCTGGGCTGCAGAGCAAGATGGTGTCACACAGAGCAAAAAAGGAAGGAAAGAACGTGGACAAAAGGACGAAGAAACCACAGAGACTCAGTGGAAGAGAATCACAGAGAGGGATCTATTTCTAGAGAGTTTTTGTTTTGTTTTATTTTGAACCGGGGTCTCGCTCTGCAGTCCAAGCTGGTCCTGAGCACACAATATAGTCCAGGTTGGCCTCAAGCCCACAGTAATCCTCCCGCCTCAGCCTCCCAAGTGCTAAGATTCCAGGCGTGTGCCATCCACCCTGGCTGGCATCTGTGGTGCAGGGGAATTGAACCCAGGGCCTTGGGCTTGCTAGGCGAGCGCCTTAACACTGAGCTGCTGCTCTGCTACCCCTTCAGGGAACACCTGACGATCCCAACCTGAAGGATGGCCTGGCCGTGAAGAAAGTGGGTGAAGAACCAGGTGCAGCCCCAAGAATGGCAGAGAACTAGCCTAGAATCTTCCAGAAGGGAAGCCAGGCCAGCTGAGGGGGAGGCTTGAGAAATACTCAGGAAGGGCGGCTGAGAGGGTCTCAGGGCCAGCGGGGAGGCACAGCACTCGGGAGGCTGAAACAGGAGGATTGCTTTGAGTTCAAGACCAGCCTGGGCTACCTACTGAGTTCAGGACCAGTCCGAACTACAGAGTGAGACTTCGCCAAGGGAGGAAAGGAAAGGAAGAAAGAAAGGAAGGAAGGCCTGCTGCGGGAAGCGGGGAGGGAAAGTCCCTTCCTTGTCCCTCAAGGGGATACACCTCCTCCAGGCGTACACGGAGCCAGCTGAGGCAGAGGGTCAGGGCTCAAGTTAGGATCCAAGTACCACCACCAAAAAAGAATTTCCAGCACCACCACCACCACCAACAACAACAACAACAAAAGGCTAAAATTAGAATTGCAACAATCCCAAGAGTTGGTGAGAATCTGACAGACTAGTAGTTTTTGTTCTAATCACTTGCTCCCCCCTTAAGAGCGAGGGACCCCACCCAATGAGTTAGCATATCCCAAGGATACAGGGGGAAGGGGGACAGTCACTTATTTTTCACTCATTCAGGGGATAACCGAAAGATGCAATGAATGTTTCATTTTGTTTAAATGAAAGCAAAAGCTACATCACCAGAACGACGGGACAGTTGCGTTTCAAGTGAAGGTTCCAAGCCAAGTACTTTGAGGGAACTCATAGCCATATGCTTTTGACCATAATAAAAATTTAAAATGTAAACATTGACTGTATTTTTAGTCACACCTTGTTGATCAAAAATTTACAGCAATTACCATCAAAAACATTATAGTGTGTCAGGTGTGGTGCTGCGTGCCTATAATCTCAGAACTCTGGGAGGCTGAGACAAGGAGGATCAACAATTTAAGCCCCACCTGGGCAACTTAGTGATTGAGTGAGGATTTATCTCACAATCAAAAATGTGCCGCTTACTAGCTCTGTGGTCTAGTGTGGATCAATGTCTCACAAAGAAACTCTCTTTTCTTTCTTTCCTACTGAAGATGGGCTCACCAGGGAATTCCTGGCAGTGCCCACTTCAGAGGTGTGGAAAGACTCACCCAGGGCAGAAGGTGAACACGTGTAGGGAGTGGGCATTCGGTCTACACCTGTGAGGATCATTCACTCCCAGCATTCCTGGGGATCGGCCGCGGTGTCTTGGCCCCAGCTGTTCCAGCAAAGGCTCCAAAGCCAAAGGGCATCCCGTGGTTTAAAGCTCCCAAATGCCTGCTGGGTGGAGCAGAGAGCTGGGGCTGCTTTCCCGAAGACCTCTGGGGACACACAAAGCCCCCCAGTTTCTGTCCCAGCTCTATTGCTTAGGGTAGCAGATCTGGGCTCCCAGCAGGCTCCTCAGTGCGACCATCACTCGCAGACGTCACGCTGGATGGCAGCACGGCAGAGTGGCATCAGGAATCTGAGGCAGCCCCTGGCTCTGCGGAGGGGGGAGCCTCGCGGGGCTTAAGGAAGAAAACACAGGCGCTCAGTTGAACTGAAACGGTAGACACCGGGGTCGGGGCTGGCACGCCAGGGTGGCACGCCCTGCGACCCAGGGAGACCGACACGGGGGCACACTCCAGTCCAGCTTGCGCAACTTAGGGACTTACCAAGACTCGTGTCCAAAAACAAAAACGGAGGCTGGGGATGAGGTTAGCTCAGTGCAAAGGCCTGGGGGTTCAAGGGTTCAACCCAGGCACGGAGGGAGGGAGAGATTAGAAATCTCCTTTAGTGTGGATGTCCCATGCGATCCTGGAATATGCACAGAAACGTCGTTGTTGCCTCCCCGAGGCTCACATTTAACTGGGCTTCCTGTGTTTCCTCCGGAGGCCCCGCGGCCGGGGTCCCACAGGGAGCCGCCCTACTGTGGCACCCTGCCCCCATCACAAGCACCCTGTCTCGCAGCTTTTCCCACGTTTTTGGCTGGGGTGCTGGGATGAGGGTGAACAGGGTGTCACACCAGGCAGGGCCCCAGGGACCCTGAGGAAGCCTCACGCGCGGGGCTGGGAGCGGGTGCCGGGCCATCCTCCCTCGGGGAACGCCCCCAGGGCCAGGCTCGGCGGCGGGGCCTGGGCCTGCGGGCTGGCGGCCACCAGGCCTGCTCCTGGGATCCCACGGCGTAGCCTGGCAAGAGAGCTCGGAGCTCGATTGCGACCAGCGGCCCGGGGCCACCGCAGGCTGCGCCAGGCCGGGCTGCCCACACCTTCCCGCTACCCCAGGGCTGAACCCTCTCGGATCTCCGCCCGGCCCCCAGGAGCCCCGGCCTAGCCCCTCTAGTCCCTCCCCCGAGTTACGGGAACTCGCCCAGCGATCAATCGTCCCGGCTGGGCAACTGGGCCGTGTCCCCGGCCAGCCAATCGCCGGGGCGACCTCCCCCAGACCCTGACCGTGCACCCGGGGTGGGGTACGGGGTCTCCCCTCCCTCTCCCCTCTGCTCCCCTAGGTCGTGCCCCGCCCGCCTCCGCCCTCCCTAGGGGCCGACCTCCCCTCCCTCCCCTCTCCGGCTACTCTTCTCCTATCGCCCCTCCTCCTCCTGCCCCGGTCCCGCAGCCCCCCGCCCGGCGCCCCGCCCCGCGCCCCGCCTCCTCGTGGGTCCCAGGCGGTCCCCGACCGAACAGATGGACGGGGAGCGGGGCGGGGCGGGGGGCAGCAGGGAGGACGGGCCCGCGCGCCAGCCGGTGCCGGGAAAGGGAAGCGGTTTTGGGAAAACAAAACCGGGGGCGGAGCCAGGGGGAAGGTGGCCCCGGAGGGAGGAGGCCGGCCCGGAGCGGGCGGGGACCCCCGGGCACCGGGCGACTGGACGCGGGCTGGCCTCGCAGGTCGCAGGCCGCCCAGATGGCGCCCAAGCTGCGGACGCTCGTCTTGGTGGCGCTGCTGCTGGCCGCGGTGAGTGGCCCCGGCGGGGAGGGCGCGCCCTGGGCGGGCGAGGGGGACCCTGGGGGGAGGGCTGGGGCAGAGGTGCGTCCTCGCAGGAGAGGGCAGAGGGCGTGAGCGCGCTCCCTGGGGCCCCAGGGTGCGGACCGCGCCCGGCAGAGTCCCCGGACTCCGGGCTACAGGCACAGGTCTAAGGTGACTGGGAGCCCCAGAATTCTGTGGGGCCTCCGGCCAGTTCCTGCTCCCTGCCTCCGGGCCCTGGTTCACCGGAGGGAGAGTGAATCCCGCAGGTGTCACAGGACGGTCATTTCAGTACTCCGGGAGGCTGAGGCAGGAGGATCCCAGGTTCCAGCCCAACCCGGCAATTTACTGATTGCGTGAGACCCTGCCTCAACATCAAAAATAAAAATGAGCTGAGATGTAGCTGCGCGTGAAGGTCCTGAGCTTGATCCTCAGGTCAGAAAGAGAAAGAGAGAAGGAGAATAAATAGACCCGATCCTACCCTCCAAGGGGACTCGGCGAGGTCACACAGCACTCAGGAGGCTGAGGCAGGAGGATTGCCGTGAGTCCAGGGCCGGCCTAGGCTACAGAGCAAGACCCGTCTCAAAAAAACAAAAGAAAAGAAAAGAAAAGAAAAGAAAAGAAAAGAAAAGAAAAAAAGAAAAAGAAGGTCATACAGGGCCCTGGGCACAGTTAGGGCAAGGGGCCGGCACCTGAGGTGGGGCGGTGACCTGGAGAAGGGACCGCCTGCTTCCGGCACAGGCGCGCAGCCGCCTCCGAGGGACCACAGATGACTTGTTGCAGCGAGGATCTGCAGTGCTGGACTTGGGTTCATCGCACAGCTCTTCCTTCAGCCCCGGAGACCCTGGGCTCGTGACGTAGCTAGTCTGAGCATCAGTGTTTGTCAGAGAAGTGGGGGTGATGCAGCACCCAGCCCAGGGGTTTGGAGCTGAGTAATTCACCATGGAGGGCTGTCTTGGGCGTGGTGAGATATTTTACAGTGTCTCCTCCCACAAAATCCCCTCTAGTCCTGGAGAGAATCCCAAGTCTTCGCAATGAGCTATGTCCCCAGGCCCTGTTGTTTATTATTTTGACTCACAACTCTCACTTAAGTGACTCAGTTGCCCAAGCTGGGCTCAGATTTGCAATCCTCCTGCTTCAGTCTCCTAGAGAGCTGGGACTACAGGCTGCTGATATCACTAGCCCAGTGACTTGCAGTATCTCTGTCTGCTGCCCAATAAGGCTTGGTAACATCTTCCCTCCTCTCTGTTTTGGACACAAAACAAAACAAACAAACAAAAAAACCAATCACCACCACCAACACAGTACTTCCAGCCACTGGGCGTCAGAGCCATCCCCTCTTTGAACACCCACTGCCCCAATGCCAGGGCTCTGAGGTCACATGTCGGCTGTGGGTCAGGCCAGGGAGCCAACATGGGTCCATTTCTGAGAAAGTAGCATCGGACGTGGCAGCCCCTGGACAGAGATAACTCAGTCTGGGATCAGGTCTCACCTGCCACAGGGCGCGTCCCGCGTGCCACCTCCACCCCAGCGTGTCCTCTTCCCTCTGAAGGGACTTTGGGAACTACTGCTCAGTAAGAAAAACAAAGCCAGGCCTGGTGGTGCCCACACCTGTCATCCTAGCGCTGTGGGATCTGAGGCAGGAGGATCACAGGCCCAAGCTTAGCCTAGGAGATCACTAGGAGACAGAGCACAAGAGGTCTGGGTGGAGCTCTGTGTGGGGGCCCTGGGTTCACCCCAAGTACAGAAGACAAAGTGAAACCCAGTTTGTTGAACTGCAGGATAGAGGCTGGTGCAGTCGGAATGCTGCAGGCCACAGCCCCGAGGATCCAGAGAGCAGACGGAAGGAAAAGCAAGGCACTGTGCCAGAAGGTGATGTCCCCCAGGGTCCGCCCACACAGCGCACGGCAGAGTCCCCCCCATGGCCCACAGCCAAGCACACAACCAGCTTAGCGCCCGGAACAACAGCTGATCCCACCGATGGACCCACCACCCGGCCCTTCACCCTGCACACCCAACCAGCTACCCAGCCCCCCACCGAGGCCCCCACCCAGCCCCCCACAGAGGCCCCCACCCAGGGCCCCACAGAGCCCTTCTGCCCCGGGCCAGTCGCTCCCTGCTCTGAATCAGAAAGTCGCCTGGCGAAGGCCACTCTCCAGGATGCTCTGGCAGACTTCTCGGTGAAGCTGTACCACGCCATCTCAGCCATCAAGAAGCCTGACACCAACATAGCCTTCTCCCCGCTGAGCATCGCCAGCCTCCTCACCCAGCTGCTGCTTGGTAAGGCCCTGACAGCCTCTCTGCCGGCTGGTGGGGGGCCCTCGGGTCAGGAAGCCCAGCCACTTGCTAGGCTTTCCTGCTGGACCGAGCACTGATGTGCACTCTGGGGAGGGGAGGGGCACAGCTCCTCTTGCCCATGGCCTGTGCACTGAGCTACATCCACAAGTGTCCTTG